>JAPERC010000113.1:0-47957 GCA_030411455.1 Arthroderma sp. MBC 290
GGGTATTAGGGGTTTTAGAGGGGGCCAGTTGGGGGAAGATTGGGGGTGTGGTTTTGATGCGACTGGGTTGTCTTTTTGTTTCTTGCCTTTGGGAGGCATCTTAGCTACAGACTAGTGCTTCAGTCGTGGGTATCTCGATATATATCTGCTCTTCGTCTCTGTTGTCTCTATGTCTGTATGCTGGTGTAGGTAGGGTCTTAGTCAGCAGTCCTCGGTACGGCGGGCGACAGCGACCAAGACCCACCCGCCGTCAAAATCATTCCGGCATTTCAGACTCTTTGCATACCGCCCCATGAGACTGGATGGTTTTCCTGGCAAACCACATGCAATGTCCTCATCTCAAGCCGTGGCGGCGTCGCTGATGAGGCCTCTCCCTCCAGATGCGGCGCCAGAGAGGTCCGTTTTCGATCTCGATGAACACAAGCAGTCCGAAACCCCTGCTCAATCGAGTTCGATCGGTGAAGTCGTTACCTCATTGGACAGTATCACCCCAGTTGAGACTCATCTCCAAGATACTGCTTCACAGCCCGCCGGCCCAGCTCTGCCAGGTGTGTACCTCTCTCTATACTGTGCTTTCATGTGAAACTGACTCTCTTTTTTCCTGATTTTCTTTTTCCAGATGGATATAAAGGGCAGACTGAGAATGAAAAGCAAAACGCCGCCAGCGCTCTCTTGGCACAACTTCTTGCTAGCAAACCATTAACTACGGATTCTTCCCAGCAGAGCGCTACTTCACCGAATGAATCCAGTACGCAAAACCTACCCGCTAGCAATGATGCAAGTACGACCGTCGCGCCGGACGCTCTACCGCAAATTGCCGATGATACCAGCGCCGGTGTCGATAAAGTTTCTGAAAATGTCGACAATGCGACCAACAACACTATGAATGCAACAGATGTCCAATATCAGCCTACCGAAGGTGATCCCATGGATATAGGCGATGTGAAAGATACTCTGGGGGAGCTGCAGTTCATGACGGAGGATTCTACAAATATGGCAACTCAAAATTCGGATCTAAATCAGATATTTTCGGAATTTGCTTCTCTCAGCACTCCTGCGCCTACTACGACGGACGCCCTCGAGCAAAATGGCCTCTTGGTATCTTCGTATCTTGCTGGAGCACTTAACAATGGTGGTCCTACGCCCCGGATAGTCGGGTACCCTGAACTCCCCGCGAATGCAGATAGCAGTCGAGGTCAAGATGGCGCCGAGTCTAGCGCTGGTTCTGAACCCCGGATACAAGCATTTGCCAAACTCGAATTTGACGACGGCCATTTCTACGTTAACACATACTCCTTTATCCTTGGCCGTGATGTTCGCGCTGCCCGTGCTGCCTTTCAAAGGGATGCGGTGACGAAGCAGAACAAACCGCAGAATTCCATCAAATCACGACCCTCGAGTCGCGTGAAAAGAGAGGGCAGTGGCATATACGGCAGTGTTATAAGTGATATGGGTGGTATCATGGGATTCGATCCAGATGTTCCCCAAAACTTTCCACCGCAAATGAGTTGGAAATCGTCGAACTCTTCGGCAGACCATATTTCTCGACCAATCCTCCACATATCTCATTCGGAGACTCAAGATCCAAATACTACTGAACAAACAGACGCAAACAAGGACTACAACGCCCTGGCCATGCAATCGCTTCCAAGGCATTATGAGCCCAAGAGAGTTGACACAGTATCCCTCCTACCTTCACCCGAATCATGCCCACTAATCCCAGTCCACCCACCCACAGCTCTCAATGGTGTCTCGTCACACAGGTCCATATCGAGAAAACACGCCAAAATATGCTATAATTTCAATAAAAACGTCTTTGAGATGGAGGTGATCGGGCGCAATGGCGCGTTCATGGGCGCGGATTGGCTAGCTCCTGGGCAGGTCAGACCCCTTCACAGCGGCGATTTCATACAAATTGGCGGAGTGAGAATCAGATTTCTGCTTCCGGATGTTCCGATTGGGGACACCGGAGCTGAAATGGCTGAGCCTTCGCTACCTGAAATTGAAGCGAAGGAGCCCCCAGCGATCAAGGACGAGGCCAAGCAGTCTATTGAGGTTGAACCGGCGAATGCACCTGTCGTCGCCGAAGATTCTGCTGAAAGCAGCGATGATGCACCCTTGGCCGGCAATAAAGCTTCTAGTGCGGGAGCTTCAGAGCCCAAATTATCCAGCGACCCACACCAGGGCGGTTCCCAGCCGCGGCGTCGTGGACCTGGTCGGCCACCAAAGGATGGAATCATGTCTAAGCGCGAACGGGCCGAAATCGCCAGGGAGCAGAAGCTTGCTGCTAAACGTGAGGCTAATGGTGGCGTCACTCCACCCCCTGCGAGCAAGATAAAACCTATGAAACCGACAAAGGAAGCTAGTGTGGAAGATCAGATGGCTTTGAAGACAGAGAAACGCAAATATACAAAACGCAAGAAGCCAGACTCTGCGTTGGGAGATACTGTAATGACTTCAATAGAGGGAGGAGTGAATGGGGGCGCTGAGGTACCGATGAGCGAACCGCCGGTCCGGGCAGCACCAGTCAAGAAACGTAAACCATCAAGGTCGCCGTCTCCAGACTATCCACCGGAAAGCTTTTACACGCCCAAGGAGCTCGCGAAACCGCCGTACAACTACGCTGTTCTTATATTTGATGCCCTCTCGGAGTCTCCTACGCCAATGACGCTGAAGCAAATATACCGCGCGTTGAAGCTAAAATACCCCTATTTTCGGTTTAAATGTGAAACAGAAGGTTGGACATCGAGTGTACGGCATAATCTTAATGGTAATGCACATCTATTTACGCACGCTGAAAGAGATGGTAAAGGTTGGTCCTGGAAATTGATGGCAGGGGCTTCTGTGGACAAAGAGAAGAAACGCCGGCCATCACCACCTCCTCAAGATATGTCAAGCATGAATAATAGTCAGCGCTTCATGCCACCATCGACGAGCCAACCGTATGCAGGGCCTCCATCACATATCAATCCTCCTCATTACCCATACCCGCCCCCGACAAACCCTCAATATCACCCACCAGCACCTGCACATGTCCCTACTGCTCCAGCTCCAGCTCCACCGCCTCCTCCCACGAACAACCATACGTATACAAAGCCAGCGCCTCCGAATCCTATTCCACAAACCGTACGGGGAAACCTACCCAATACGTTTGGCCTAAGCCCCGGTTACCGCACGCCATATCCCTCCTCTGCTCACCCACACTCTTCGTCACAACCGCGTCAATACTACCAACCGCCAATACAGCCGCACCCGACACCACCCGTACATCAATCGCAAACATCCCAATTTCAGACTCAACCTCGGCCACCACAGTACACGCAGCAGCCGCATCAACCCCAGCAATCACAACAACCGCAACGGCCTCCGCAACCACAGTCACAGCAGCCACAAGCACCGCCGCGGCAACCGCCACCACCACCTCCCCCTCCTACGTCCCAGCCATCTCAGCCGTCGCAACCATTACAACACCAAGCGCCACCTCAGCCTCAACCTCCAACGCAGTCACAGCCGCATGTCCAGCCACAACATCAGCATCAACACCAGTTCCAGTTTCAGCATCATCCGCCTCCAAATCCTCCAAACCAATTCAAGTTTCATAACCAAATCATGCCTCCGAGCCATAACAACATACCCAAGCCACCTACCAATAATACTCAACCCGCCGCTGCCGTTCCCCCGCAGCCTGTGCCCCAGCAAAAACCACCCAGTGCTCCGCCACCAGCTCCCGCGCCAGTTCCCCCAGCCTCGACGGCAATATCTACCCATGGCATGGATCCCGAGTTTCTATCCAGGGCAAATCAAGCTATAGATAACTTCGAAGCGGTACTCATCGAAGATTACGAGGATCAAGATTATATCCGTGGGGTTCTCCGCAGTGCACGAGACCGGGTCTTGAATGGTGCTAAAGAAAGCTCATTCCCTGGCGGTGAACCAAAGGATGAATCCGTCATCATTGACGCACTCAAAGGCATAATAGGCAGCTTGACCGAAGGACAAGCTGAAATGGTATGATGAACCATAAAAAAATCAACACAGAAAAAAGAACAAAAAATGATTTTACATATTGGATGCGGATACGAATACCCAACCCTGGCGGCACAAAAGAACATTCTTTCTACGCTTTTTACGATAGATATATCCAAAATAGTCTTTACGAACTAGGAATGAAGATAGGTGGTTCTCTTTTTTCTCAACCTGCCCAACTTCGGGGGGTCTTGATTTGTACAAAAAGCGGAAAAAGGGGAAACGGAAAACGAACTGTTTCTATTTTTGTTTTCATGGCGAAATACCGGCTTATGGATATGGATTTGGTATCGGGCTGGCCTTTTTTATTTCTCTCTTTTCTTCATCGTTTCTTTATCACATTTTGTGGTTTGGCTATTTTATACCTACGTATGACGGGTCCTATGGCAGGCACGATTCTCCTTTTTTTTATCACCCTTTATTTTCTTTTCTTTCTCTTATATCCTATCCATTTTTTTGCCAATAGTTAATATTTGCATACTCGTCTTGACGACTGAGCTTGGGGGGATACTTTGGAAGTTATTTAAAAGATTTTTATCATCTTTCACTTCTTTTTATAGCTGTGGTCAACCCACCACCACAACCACCCTTCATACTTATTCTACTATCCAGGCGATTATTATATTCCCCTTCCATTCTTTGACTCTCTTTTATATTCCTTTTGTTCTTTTCAGTTCTATAATTTTACCTTATTTTACTGGATGATATCCCCCCAAGCTCTTTCTTTCACTAGCCATACTGGATAGTTGAGCCGCACATAAACCAATGTTTGTCCAAAAGCTAATCTCTCACGATAGCGATGCTTATATATAATGTTTTAGTGTCTACTATCTCAGGCGTAATGACCGATATTACCATCGGCAGGTAGCTCGAGTTAATACATAAAATAGTATTTGTTTAAAATGTATCATTGTTCAGAGGGAACGTAGAACTGAAATACACAAAGCTTCTGGATAACCCTAAAAAACGCCAAAGGAAAATGAGGAAGGTGGATTGATAGAAAGATGTATGGTGAGTGAAAAGAGGCGATTATAAGAGAATAGGAAAAGGAAGAAGAGCGGATAAGAAAGGAAAAAAAGGCAGTCGCTGAAACGTGGTACAAGAATATATATCGTTTGTAAGATGCAGCGTGGGCAGAGTACGGATTAATGCCTGAGGTGAAGAAGTCTCCTCCCTCCTCTCTAGATGGTATTCCAGCCGAAATACATCGGCTTTATAGTTGCGGTTCTCTCAGTACTTTGCCTACATGGCCATTTCAGCTCGTAATTTTTCTAGTTCGGCTTCCTCGTCTTCTTCCTCTGTCTTTGCCGGGGCTTTGTCCTTGACTGTTAAATTCCGATATATCAGTATCAATGTTCCATGTTGGAATAGATGGCGATGATGATTCTGGGTCTGAAGGAAGGAAGAACTTACGAGCTCCGTTTGCCACGGCTGGCAACTTGTCAAGTTTATCGCCCACGGGTACAGTTCCTGTGTTCAACATTCTCGAGTCGATCTGCTCTTGCTCCATTCCTTCTAATTCCTCCTCTAGTTCTCCTTCGTCGATTGGCTCACCGATAGGTGCGCTTGAAACTGCAGTTCCTATCTCCTCGCTGAGAGCATGTTGCTCGCGTACCTCATCCCTAAATAAGTGAGAAGCAACGGTCAGTAAAATGCCGGAAGCAAAGCAACGGATGTGAAAACATACATAATCTCATCCACTTTATCAACTGTAAGATCCTTATGGATCTGCTTCATCGCGGATCCAGCATTCCTCATCGCATTGAGTGTCTCTTGATTGATGTTCGCCGACTCAATAGAATAAATCTGCTGCTCAAGCTGGATAACCTGGGAGCTTGTCTGTTCGAGTGATCGTTCATGGAGCTTCTTCCGTCGTAAAGCAGCCTTGGCGGCTATATTCCAAACCCAGTTCCCATAATCAGCATCTACCATCAAAACCACTCTTTAACAAGACAAGAACCTCGAAAATCTCACATACCATTCTTATTCGTCGACACGTGCTTTCTAGCCAAAGCATCTTGTTCCGCCATTAGATTCTCCAAATGCCGTTCTCGCTTCTGCAGCATATCCAGCTGCCCTCTCAGCTCCAGGATGGCGTTTTTAGGCGCATCCTTCCTCTGCTTTGCCGAAGCACCGCCGAACCACGACCACATATTTTATATTATATTAATTTCCTCCTTCCCAGATCGACGATCAAAATATACTGGTTAAAGTCGCCGCCGAGTGGTTTAACCCGGGACACGGGGAAAATCCACTCTTTGTATCAGGAGCTTGAGAGCCAAGGAGAGTTTTTAGCTTCCCCAGCCAAGAGATGCTTATTCGGACAAGAACAGTGTCTATCTGACAGACAGTTAGATCGAACTGTCAGGACAACGGAGGGTGGAAGGCGTGATGTGCAATGCGGGGTGGGAGATCTGTTGGGAGCGGTTTCTGCCTCAAACGGACGGCAGTAGGGGGGCAAAACAGCTTAGATCGGTAGAAACGTCCAAAATTCAGGTATATCGGGAGGGATATCGGTGTGGAAAGACTTTTGTTGTAGCCTAGTTCTTGTCTGAAGATTGAAGCTGCCTTCAAGCACCAACTTCTTTTATGACATCGGCGCGGCCCACGACACCCAGCGGTCGTCACGTGGCTCGTCATGGGTACGCTTAGTAAGCGCTTCCAGAATCGCGATAAGATAAGAAACCAAAACGCAGGCTGAAGCGCGCTTCGAAACTTACAGGCAATCCGGCTTGATGCTTGAACACCGAGTCGGTCGATAATACTCGGCCGCCTTCATATATGCCATGTAGGCATGAACCAAGATATCCCAGGCCCGCTTCCAACAAAGCGTGTGTTTCTCTCGGAAATACCTGATCTATCTCCTGGATATAAGATACGTTTTCTTGGGTGGTACGTCTGGCCATCTATGATTCCCCAAACTATATCTACCTGATCGTTAATATATATTTCCCGTTCTTGGATCGATCTGGCAATGTACAGTGTATCCAGATATAGTGTCTCATCTGGAACGCTCGTTCTAGAGCATAACTACAGACATACTCCGTCGTCATCAGGAGGGAGCGCACCCCAAGTGGCAGTTGATGTGAATCTCCTACTAGACGATCTGAAACATACGGATGTGCAAATTGGATCATGGCTTAATGTTATTGGATATGTGAGGGAGACATATATCTACTGCCGTGTTCCTATGGCTGGATCTGTATCTAGTAGGAAGGCAGGGAAGTCTAGTGCTGTACCTTCAACCGCAACCGGACAAGTGAAGCCAAGACATACGGCTAGGAAAGAGAAGGAAATCGGAAATCAAAATGGGGCCAGACCCAAGAATAAGCAATTGAAAAAGTATCGGAGAATCACCGTTCAAGCTATATTGGTTATACCTGCTGGTCCTGTTCGAATTGGCGAATATGAACGGGTTTTGGGCGATGCCCGGGATGTCGACAGGAGGTATAAGAGAGTGGATGATCAAGGGTGAAGAATACCAATTATAGCTCGGTATCGAATTAACGAAGTGCTGTATGTTGTCAATTTATCATAAACTTTTTGATTCTTTCCCTTAAGTCGTATCTAATTAATTACACCTGCTTCTCAGGCTCCAATGGTGCTGATAAAACAGCCTCAGGCTGCTTTTCACTAGAAACTCTCCGGCTCGCGGCCCGTTGTCTCTTTCCCTCCAGCTTCTTCTTATCTTCTTGCATTGCCCGAATCATCCCACTCTTCATCCGAATCTTATATCCATATTTATAAAAGATGAACGGTATGGGCATTATAACCACCTCCAACAAAGCGAGAAGCGTCCCAGACCAATTCGGACCCAGGCCATCATACAAATACGGTCCGATCAGCGGGAAAACACCACCCATAACACTACGTATAACGGCGTTTCCAGCCATGGCCGAAGCAGCATATATACCGTAGCTGTACGTCAGGTAATTGGTAGCGTAGATGAAAACGCCGGTATTTCCTGCACCAAATGGAATTCCGGCAAGGATGGGGAGAGACCAGTGGATACTGGCCGGGGCGCAGGTCCAGGCGAACCATAATTCGCCCACGGGTGAGAGGACGGCAGCTATACAGACGGCAGACACCATCGATTCTGGAGGGGGTTTGCCTGTCTCTGGATCCGGTGCATGACTGTTAATCAGTCGACGGAGAAAAGGTTCGGCAGCCACGACTAGGAGACCGCCGATTCCTATGCCGATGAAGGCAAGGCCGGATAATCCGATGGACCATCCGCGTATATCGCGGAAGACGATTGGGTAGGCGACGAAGCAGAGATAGAGGATGGCGTAGACTAGTGAAATGTAGATGTTCCAGAAAATGCTAGACTTATGGTTAGTAAAGTGCTTTATCTTTAGGGAGAGGTTGAAAGGGAGGTTTACCAGATGGGCTCTTTGACAGCCATCACGAATGGTCGGCTGAGGTTGGTTCGTACTACCTCTGACAGGGACTTCTTCTCATCATAACGACTCCACCAGCGAGGATCATCTGTCTCCTTGCGCAGCTTTGCAGCCTTCTGCCGGAGGAGAGCTGGGGTATAAGTCTCTTTCATAATGCAGGAAAATGCCAATGCGAGACCGCCAAAGATCATGGTGATCCAATTCGTCCACCTCCATCCAAGATATTCGGTGACAAACCCGCCTATTATCGGTCCGAACACTGTTATGAGAATACAAATTAGTTAACGTATTCCTCAGGGTTGAACTGAAATAGATAAAACGGGAAGAAGCTGCCATACCAGGTCCGTTCAACGGTCCAATACTCCAAAACGACATTGCCAGGCCCCTTCGCTCATCGTCGACCAAATCAGCCACCGAACCAGGTGCACACGATATCATAGCACTCCCAGCTAATGCATTGAAGAATCTAACGGTCAAAACCTGCTCGATGGAATCTCCAACTCCACAGGGTATGATCAAGATCACAAACACGAATAAACTAATAACGGCAACCGGCTTTCGGCCATACATTTCACTCAGGGGAGCTAGAAATATGGTACCAACAGCCAAACCAAGGAGATAAAAGGTCAATCCTAGGGTTACTACTATTTGAGAAGTATGGAATTCGTTGGCTATGTCCCCCACACCGGCAGTATAGCTGGTGGAATACAATACGCTATAGTATGTTGTTAGCAGCAGTCGATAGAACATGCAACATGGAGACACATATACTCACATAACCCATGTGTTCCATGACAAGAAAGCCACACACATACTTTTGTATGCCAACGACCAATTCCGGGGATTTTCAGGGTCATTTTCATCCTCCCAATCCACCTCGAAGTTGGGATCTGATGTACCAGTGGTCCCGACAGACGTTACTCTTCTAGCGAGGGATGAAAATGACGCCCTCGGGTTCTCATTATTGCCATCGTCACTGTCATTATCAGGCTCAACTTCGTTGGACCGTACAACAGCTATGGCATCAATACTCTTTTCAGACAGGGACTCATTCCCAGAGGTAGTCGAAGCGGTGCCATACTGTCCGGCCGCCTGCGGCGTCTCTAGAGGTGGTTTCTCCGAGTATGGCATTCAAACAGAACAAGAATTGACGGCATGCAAATGCAATTGAAGTTGACTGAACTAAGAACTAAGGGAAAACAGAGATTTGAATTCTAGATCGACGAGATGGCTATCACTGCAAAGGCGTGGAAAAAGAACCAACTTCCTCCCTTATTCTTTCAGATGTGGATATCAGTGGCGTTTTTGCAGAAGGAGTGTCTCTTCAGGCGATCTGGGGAGTGGTTGACGATGGCTTTCTATCCATGCGGATATATATATAGAAACAAAGCTTAAGTACGAACTTCTGTTGGACAGATTCGTTTTGGCAGAGTATAAAAAGAATGATGATGGGCCTTTTAAGGTACAGAAGAAAAAGATATATGTATAAATAAAGGGCAAAGAGTGAGAAAGAGCGGGCGATTTTATGAATCAGACTTCCCGTTGCCGGATTTCCGAGCAAACGACTTCGGGGGGATAATATAACGTTACGCTTTAAATTAAATCGCAAAGAGACGCGCCAACCTAATCGCTTCTTTTCCTCCGTCTCTCTCTCTCTCTTTCTCTCTCCCACTCTCTCCACAGCTCGCAATTAACCATGGAATGGTCCTAATCCGACATCCCTGCGGGAAAAGGAAAAGATTCCGCAGTCCCCCCAGTGTGAGGGGCGGTAAAAAAGAAAAAAAAAGCCTTGAGAAAGGCCCGAAGCCACCAATGATCGAGCCTCGGCGCGTGGCTTTTTTGATACGAGCAAAAAAACCATTTTTATGCGTGCTTAAAAAAACGTGCGTTTTAAATGCCGGATTCCCGGGGGCGTCATGTGACCGGCTCTTTTTCAACCGCAGCTTTCGTTTCTCTCTCGGGATCCAGACAATAATTGTTAATTAGCTTGAGGAAAATCATTCTTCGGCCTCGGGTGGAATAAGAAACGTTTGTAAGATTCGGCAGATGGACAAAGACGTTGCCCGAGCCCGACATGCAGCTCAGCTATGATCAACGCCCCTCCACGGCCTTTGTCACTTTGGGGTTCTTGATGTGGTTTGTTTTTCAACACCACGAAAAATCGATCTCTTGTTGAAGTTTTGGCCAGGGGGTTTGTGGAACGAAAACAATGAGACTCGTCCCTTTCGCTCGGGTACATGACGTTTCACGAATCGGGGCGCTGGGAATCGCACAGCATACATATAAACAAGCCTGACCCATGCACATTGTTGGTTCAGGGTTGACATCTGGCCTAAAATCCATGAAGATATATAGACCATCACGAGCTTGCCAGACAGGTCGCCAGCTATATTTTATCTTTCTCGAATAAGCTCCGAAACGAAACAGAGTTTATTGTCCACTTACCCCTATCTATAGCGGGTTTCTTCTAATATCCGTGGCCCATCTGGATCAGACTCTTAAAACCATGGCAAATGCGCTGTTTCCACCTGTTGGCGTGAGTCGCCGGTGAAAATAAGCCTGTGTCCGTGCGCTGGCTTAGCTAAGCGGCTTGCGGCTGAGAGAAGGTTGAAGCTTAAGAGCCGACTTTGAGCGTCTACCATGCATCGCCATTGGGGAATCGTCGCTTGCTATTGTTTTCACCATGCAGTCCTACTATTCTAATGACCTGCTGGCTTTTAGGATGTCACCCACCTCTCACATGTGCTTCTACTATGGTCAGGGATATACTAATCCTATACAACATTCATTCTTAAACTCTAGGAGAATTCGGGATAAGATATTACTGGAGCTCTTCTGAGTCAAATGGGCATTCATACTCACACCTCCACAGGCCCTACCGGTGGACTTATAACATTCCATACTTCCAGCCCTCACAATCCGTATTGCTACTTCATGAAAGGAGCTTTGGCAAGCGCCTCTGCCTGGACCTTCCAAATATCTCCGCCCAACATCACAAGTTCTCGCCCAAAATCATCGAGGATGCTTTCCGCCTGTGACTCCCCATTCCACTGCATCTCTTGGAACTCTTTATCCGAGCCGAATGTGGACACTCGCCAAATTTCTTTCCACCTCGAGATTGCATGAAGTGCCTCTGGACACTGACTTTGGATATCTTTAGCAACCATATAGAAAGATGATCGTTTAGCATGGCCCGCCTTTGGTTTTAAAACGTGAACGGAAGAGAACTTCCAGAAAGTCCGGATGAGATTCACTGTATCCCAGGCTTCAAATTTATGAAGAAGAATGATCATAGTTCCCCCGGGTCTTAGTTGCTGGAGACCAAGTGCTAGCTGCGTCACTGTCAATCTTCTCGCTTCCCGTTTCTCACGGTAGGGGGCACGATCATGGGTTCTCAGAACTTGGCCGTCGCATATGACTAGATCGAAATGCTGATATGAGTTAAACTGCCGTGGTAAGAAATGTTCGGCATCGGGATGATTGTTGTCAATCTCTTTCACACCCATATCTGATGCGAGCATGGTCACATCTAAGAATCTCTTCTCGACATTAAAACCTCTCGGTATAAGGCTCTTGTGTCCGCCATTTACAATAGGCAGGCTAAATCCCAGTGCATATGATCCTGGGTTCTTTCTCAAAGCCGTTTCCAGAAAGCCACCTGGGGCCATGCACATATCAAGGATAGCAGGCCGGCCACGGTGAAGTCTTCGGATTGCAAAGGCACCAGTGGACTGGTGAATCTCCTCTCCGATCGTCTTCATCAATCCATGAAAGTATATAATCGTCTGTTGATTGGCTTTATCTGCATTCCGCCGCTGCTTTTGGAAAAATATATCACCTGCAGGTTTTACCCATCCCTATGTGGGACACTATCAGCAGAAGATATGATAGTCAGATTGGCAGTTACTCACTTTCTTTCGCAGATCGCTGAGTTCTCGGAACTCTGCACTGTGTTCTAGAAAATATAACACAATAGTTCGATTGCCATATTCTTGCCAGTTCCCAGTACTGCTGTCGATGTCGCTCTTGGGCGTCTGTGGGCTGTTAACTCGACCCGAAGGCAAATGAATAGAGTCAAGCGCCTGTACCTGACTGACAGTAGACCCATTCATGCTTAGAGAGATATTTAACATTTCACAAGGCTCTGAAGGTAAAAGTCGGGATAAAGACTGGGAAGGGGGGAGTGAACCACTTTTTCCCCCCTTATATGATACCAAGACAGGAGAAAAAACATTAATGCATCCCCCGCATTCACAGCCTGGTTGTTACTATGTGTGTCAGACAGTGATAGGCTGTATTCCCGCTACCAATCTGGTCAAACATCCCTGTAGATTTATGCACCAGGACCAATTTGTTTTGCGGCGTCGTTCTCCAGCCTGTCTTTGGACATGGTAAAAGCGAATAGTCCCGAACTGAGGCGAAGAATGAGGCAATGAGCCTTGTCTTATGCGCCCTCAAAGTGGGATTTAAGAAATCTAAGAAAAAGCTGCTGTTGATAGAATCCATAGCGTTTATTGACCAGAAAATGAAATTGTAACAACCATCAGCCCTAGGGGTCCCGAGGTTAGATATAGCTTGAAATATTCAGCCCAACTAATGATTTTTCCAAACTATTCAGCAGGGTAGCTATTTTCGACAAGAGATTGCAGCCATGAGGGCTATAGTCACCCCTGTCGATATACCATTCAGGAGATCGCATTCTTCGACAATCCTGCGCCAGTCGAATAAAGCTAAAGCCTATATAATCCGGCTCTGGTCTTGGTGAGAAAATGTCCATTCGAATCATTTCTTTTACTAATGCTCCAAGGAGCATAGAGTCACATTGATAACAACATTCAAGAGGCCCATCCCGTAGCTTTGAACAGAGCTCATGAAGGGAATTGACGATTCCTTCAATCGCCCTTCTCCGCGAATTGTCTATTGCATCTATAATGTCATGAAATTTCAGTCAGTAAGCGGGACATGGAGTGTAAGCCTTGGTGAGAACTTACCTCGAACACTATAAGGTAGTGGAAATTGAGTTTCAATATTGGTTTCGTTTGTGAGTTGGAGATATTTGGATGTTTGCTCGAAGATTGAAGCCTGTTTAAAAACACAGGATATAAAGAGCCATTTCTCTGCATTTTCCGCTGATGCCGAGCGACTTTCCACAGCTAAACGATTGATCCACATGTCGGAGAATACCTCAACCGCTTCATAACACTTGTAATAGTCAACTAGTTGGGCTATCTCCGCGAGTCTTTCCAGGGATACCGTTCGTGGGACTGATCGTGTTTGGTGGTGGATAATCAGCATCAGGATTAGAAATGGTAGCGCGCCCCATTCTTGCACAGGTATAGTTAGTTTTTTTCCCGTGGATTTCAGCTCGTTTCCTTCCTGAAATCCATCCTGGAACCGACGTTCAAACTGTGGACAGGAGAGCATGAGGTGCTTTGAGGACACAAGAATTAGCAGACGATGCTGCTTACGGATATCGGTAGAGTCGGTGGTGTCAGCTGTAGTTTCATTTCCGTTGTGTTCAATAACCTCGTTCTCTTGAGCCAAGGGTTCAGCAGCTTCTGAGAATCCCTCAAGCATGGAACGGTGGATGCTTGATAGGCTTTCTGGCAAATCCTCTGATACATTATCGAGGGCCAGATAAATGTCACCTTTCGCATCGAGCTCATAGCGTATTTCCTCCATCTCTCAATATAGATGAAAGTTTGGAGCAGAAAATGCAGATACTGGTGTTCCAAAGAGGAGCAACGCTGGGTGAAGTGGGGCAAAATTTCCGGTCCCACTATTAGCTATCCAGATATGCATATTATGCCTAGATATTTTGTACGGTTAGAGTAAACGTTTCTCATTGAATACGAAATATAATAGAACTCATAGCTCTATATTGATTTAATTTTTGAAAATTTTTTCTGTCAAAACAGCCAAATTGAGCTGTCTATTTGTGGTCAGCATTTGGTAAACATACAAAGCTGAAGCTAGAAAATTTTGGTTGTTGAAAAAGTATACTATATCACGTGCACACTAAGTGAAATACCGTCTTCCATTGATTTTACTGCAACGCCAAACGGAGCCGAACCCTTCGCTCGCTTCAAGTACTTGAGCGCTCGATGCTGCTTAGTTGTTTCCATGTTCAAGATCGATCCACATTACGAAGGGCGCTCAAGCACAGTTGTCACCACATTAACCTTGCCTGCATTATAGAAGTACTGCAAAGAAGCGAGGAGCTGTCGGTTGTCCTGTACAATAATCTGATCATCCATCATCAGAAAATCCTTGCCATTCTTAAATTCGAGTCCGAATCCCCCGTCCGTGACTGTCTCAAGTGTCTTAGTCAATTTTGCCCATGACGGTTGTTGGGTTTTTCGGTCCACAATATCTCCAACGCAGATGATATCTTGCTTCATGGGATCACGGATTCTCTTAAATAAAAGAACCATATTGTCGAATGGATGGTGGAGATTATTCAAAGCATGTGATGTTGAGTTGACTTTATCATCGGCTTTTTTCTCCACTGATGATAAACTCCAAACAGACCTGGAGGAGCAATCAATTGTCCTGGGGAAGTCGGCTTGTCCAGGCCTATATACACTGGGGGTATTTTGCTGATATTCAGCCTGTCCCTCGTTGGTTTGGGAATCCGTCAAGGCGCTGGTTATGAGAGAGGCATGCTCTGTGAGGCCCGTGAGTGATACACCTCCGGAAGAGTCAGCCGGAAATGGTTGATATTTGTGCCCTGGCCAGTGCTTTAGGTCTTGCTTGACTGCATTCTCCAATATACAAATCATACTCGACATTAGTGCCTTGTACTCGATACGCATCTTGTTGTCCCTGGTAGCCGGAGGTGCCCATGCCGGATAGAGCTTCTGATGACAGGCTGATGTGATAAAGGAACCCGAATGTATTGACAGATACCGATCGCAAAGATAGCATGATTTCTTGCTCACTCCAATAAAACGAAATGTTGGCATCTGTTGTGGGTGAGCATCATAGAACTCTAGGAGTTGCATCTCCGCATGTGCAGTGAGATTTGGCGGAGAATGTTGTTTGAAATATGTCTCCAATTGTGAGCTTTTCCATATATCGGAGAGTTGGTCCGCATATTTTTTCTCATCCCCACCCAGACGCCGCAGGACAGTATATAAGGAAAGATCGTCTTGAGAAACCGGATTTGTGCTGGGGGCTGGGATCGACCGGACCACCATAGGATTGAAAAGAGTGGGTGCCTCAACGGCGAGCTGCCAAAATGCTATTGACGCTACCCCATAGCGCCCTAATTTCCTAATCAGGGTGATCCATTTTTTGCCTGAATCGACATCAGAAAGAACTGCATTCATCGGTTCAAGATAATTATGATTTGCTTCCCGAGCCAGGCAGATATAGCGGACCAGCTGGTCGAGTTCCGGATTGTCGTGAGGTTCTCGAACAACGAGGATACTATTGAGCCATTCAAAGAAAGGTTCAAAGTGCGAGTCTGGGAAGTTTGGAACACGCTCGCGAATCTGTCTATCCATCTCCGTACGCGATGGGATGGTCATATTTTGAATGGCCTGTATATTATGCATGTAATCATGGACGCGTGATTTGTCCAGTTGGATGATTTGTTGAAGAATATCAACTTCTTTAATATCAGACTCTAGAAGGGACTATGGTTAGACTAGGTCCAGAAGATTGACTTTGGAAACGAACCTCTACACGAAATTTTGTTAAGATTCTCGATAATGGAGCGTACTTGAGCCAATACTTTGGCTGAAACTCCACCATTTCTTGCAATTCTGATGATTGTTCCCTCAGGCTGATCTTCCTCTATGCAAACGGCTGATACATATTTATTCCCCTTTTTCTCGGCACATATTAGAGCCAAAGAGTCCAAAAATTTTCTCTTAAGAAATCTCTCCCTGTCCTGCCCAATCTCATTATGGTCAAGAACATATGCAGTCGGCTGCCCTCGGACAGGGTCTATCATATGGAGAAGTACTGCAGCTTCCAGGAAGCGCTTCTGGGTAGCTCCTGCCGAGAAGAGTGAGGCCATAGTTTACTATGTATGATTTTGATTAAGTGATGAGGATAGAATGCGATCGGTAAAGAATGTACGATGTAGTAGAGAATCTTAGATTCAAATGTGGCTCTACCGGGCATTCCGGATGGTGAGCCATGCTTGTGCGACGTAGATGGGGAGTCTTTGGCCACATCTGTATCTTGGGTGGCAATCAAGGGGGAGAACAGGTACTTCAATCCAGCTTTCTCAAATTCCTTTCATGATGAGTATGTTGTCGAATTTGAATGAGGGGTGTGCGATCTGGAAGCAAAGGGAAGATATAGCCAATAATTCATGCGTTTACCCTGGCACATACCTGGAATGTATCACTGCTGCACTGTAGCATGGTTGTGAGTTGGCTTGCAGCTGCTGCATCAAAATCTGCTGTCCGTGCCATAGTAATGTGCATGAGGAATACAGAGATCGCAGCCATGCCACGTAGCTCTGGGTTTCTATAAATGGGCACGTTAACACTTCCCATTTTCTATTTCAGCATCCTTCCATCAAGCAATAATGGCAAAAAAAGGAAAAAAAGGGGGGAAAATGAGCAAACGGACCCAGGAAAAATATGTCATTGACCCAGATGGCGAGGTTATGATTATATTGATGAACCCAAATGCTACTTTTGCGGCGTGGGATGAGAATATTGTCGAAAATACGGCGCTGGAGCCGCTCCCGGATTTGGACAATGACCATACAGGTAAGTGTTTCTGAAATATTCCCAGGGGAAAAAAACAATTCTAAACAATATTCTGTCCCAGAGCCTGCTGAAGAGACTATTGAACCGCCCGGATTACCAGTTCCTGATGAATCAAATCATGTAATGAACGAGGAAACAGTATCGCCGCCGAAGAGATATTTCCAAGCTTCCGCAAAGCATCTGACTCTTGCCTCTCCTGTGTTTCAAAGCCAACTCGATGGTGCTTGGAGGGAGGCCTCCACTCTCAGTGAAAAAGGATCAGTGGTTATTACTGTCGAAGATTGGGACGAACAAGCACTCCTGCTTTTTCTTAATATTATTCACTGTCGGCACCATAGACTGCCTCAACTCATAAGTCTCGAGATGCTTGCTAAAATTGCTGTTCTTGCGGATTATTATGAATGCAGGAACGCCTTACATTTCTTTTCCAAGATATGGATTAGTGAAGTGGAGAAGAAGGGGCTCCCTATCACTTACTCTCGAGATTTGATATTATGGCTCTGGATTGCTTGGTTTTTTCGACTCCCTGATCATTTCAAAAATGCTTCCTCGGTTGCAATGTCAGAGAGTAATGGCTTAATTACAGCACTGGGTTTGCCAATTCCAGGAAAAATTACAGGTAAGGGGATTTAGTGTTCTATATATATTATATTATATATTACTAATTCCGCTCGCCAGATGAAATGAATTCCCGCCGAGTAGATAATATCCAGTTGGTCATTAGTCTACTTTATCGTCGACGTGATGAATTCTACAGTGGTGAGAGAGGTTGTGACTTCAACTGCAGCTCGATTTTATACGGTCTCCTTGCAAGAAATATGCAGTCAATCGGTCTTCCTTTACAAGAGACCTCTGCTCCTTATCTATCGCTCACTTATAAGAATCTCGTGGAAAGAGTTCGTTCGTTCGGATGCCCCTCATTATACCAATACAATCAACATGGTTCACGCCACAGTTGCAATCATTCGTCCTTTAAATCTATTGTTCAAGGAGTGGAAGCCAACATTGAAGGAATTTATTTGACATTGTTTGCATTTTGGAAACTCTGATTAGATATAATGTGATTTTGACATACAGCATTAATTTGCACAACCCTCCATAGACTTGCCATATATCGACGCACGCCAGCAGTAGAGGAAAGGCACTGATATAACCTAGGCATTGTAGTGCTGCGATATGTGTTACGGAGCCTATATACAAAGCTATATGCCTATTTTACTAGCTACCAGTCGGGAGGGAAAGGAATAATAGTCCCTCGGTGGATTAATTTCTTATAAGGCTTGATCACAAAATCATAGGGGAGACCTAGAATGGATGAAGTGGATGCTGAAGCGAACCAGAAAGGCGACAGGCGACCTCCAAGTCGGAGACGGAAAAACCAGCGCCGAAGCGCCCGTGTTCTTTAGTGAGGATAACAAAAGTGGGTGGTGCGAGATGCATACAGCGATAAAACGAACAGCTCAACAGCAACATCTTCTTTACCCCGAATCAAGAACACGCTAAGCGAATAAGCGCGGTGCGGCCCGTTGGTCGCGCTGAAACTAATCAAGGCAGAAAGGCTGGTGACTAATGCTCTATCGACGCTGCATATATATGCCATCTTGACTCATACATAGCATGTATGAGGGCATATATATAAGTCGCAGGCTGATGCCTTTCCGTCTCTACCAGCAATGCCAATCTTTTTGATTTTCTACTCCTCGCTGAGATCTCTCTTTTATTGTCAGCGTGGTTACAGTTGACGGAATATGCAAGCTGCGCTGCCCCGTAACACCTTCTGCCCCATATGTGGGGTAGTTCTTCACTTTGGATCTTACTACTCACAGCCAGACCCATCGTGGATTGCAAAAGTACGAGGAATTCTTGTGGACGACACAGATGCAGACGCAGCCTCCCTTACCGGCGTTGGTGCTCTTACCAGCATCAACGTCTTATCAGCCCCCTTGGATAGCTCCCGCTCTTCTTCTGGAGAAAATTCACAGCCAAAATGTGTCAAATTAACCCTCTTCCAGCCAGATAAGCCAGCCTGGGGCTATGCCTGCCACAATGCATGCTGGCTGTTGCTGTTAACCAGGCTTTCATACGCTGGGATCTGTGACAAGGATGCTATCGCAAGGTCTTTCACTAGGTTACTCCGTGCTACAGTATGCCATCACTCTTCAAGCTTTGATTTTGGGCACGACTATGCTGGCGCTGCTGCCCTCCACCGACCAGTCGGGTCTGTCGATGAACCCCGCGGTGCCTTGGCTTTGATATACCAGAGTCCTTTAGAATACCCATCGTTAAAATACATGAAGAAGCACGTCCCAGGAGATCCTTTTTTATCCTTCCCTAGAAGGTGTACTCCTATCGACTCGCAGTCATACTACGCCGCAGGCGGTGGCCAGAAATCTCCTATCTTTGGTGATTTGCCCGCTGAAATGATCCTTGAAACTGTCTCCTACTTACCTTCAACTGACGTGGCACAGCTGAGGCTGGTATGTCGAGCGCTTGCTTGGCTGCTTACATGGGACCAACTCCCTTCCTCATTTTGGAAAAGCCGTTTCATGCTCGGGAATGAGCTAGACTTTTCTTTCCCGTGGGCCAATGGAAGACGGAATTGGCCGCGCCTTTATTTTGGTACCCGAGCCTACCTGCGTGAAAGGGGACCAGTTTTAGAGAACCGAAGAAGAATTTGCAGCCTCCTGGAGCCGATAGCCACCCTCATGGAGTCCGACATCAGGAACCCAAAGGAGTTACATGGAACCTCGGTATCTTTCTCAGAGAATATCATCGTCAATGATTCGACTGTTGAATTGTCGGCGCGTTTTAGCTCTTTACAATCTCTCACTTGCCAGGCACCTCCAGCGGCCGCTTTTTACGAAACAGCTGAAAACAGTATTGATCTGTTATACCACAGACTCATTTCATTCCCGCTGGAAACTTCAGGCTTCGGCGCCAGAATAAGTATATCTAGAATAAAGATATCGGGAGATTCCTGCATATCTGGCATATGTTACCGTGATTTGGACGAAAGCGAAGATTCGGAATGTCAGAGACTCGGGTATTACACTGGCGTCGAGGAACAGTCGGTCGAGATACCCCCTTCAAAGAAGATTCAGGGTTTTGATGTCAGGTTCCGTATCAGCGGTCTAGTCGGCATCCGTGTGCGATTTGCAAACAGTGATAGCAACGGTGGTATTGGCGGTCAATTCACTGAATCCAAATGGCTTGGAACCCCATGCGGAAAAGGAGTCGCATATGGTGCTTTGACACTTTCCCAAGGAGCAAGCAAGGCTTATCTAGTTGCAAGCCTAGATGTAAGTATTTCCAAATATAAATCTCCTATACTCCTGGCTGACGGGGATTTCAGGCCTTCAAGATCGTTACCATCACATCCGCGCAAGCACTCGACCCCCTAAGCGATGCTAGATATAACATGAAGCACCAAGCCCCACTCGGCCCCCAGTCCTATCTCTGGACGTCGCGGGTGCCAGCTCACAAAGGACTTGTTGTCGGCTCTATGAAGCCTGAAGGAAAACGCGGGCTTGCTTTACATGATATTGATTTTGGTGGCCCAGACGGCATCTTGTTGGGTTCTCTTACAAGCCTGGTCGTTTATATAAATCTCGGGTTTTTCTCTGGTTTTAAGTTCTCTTATAATACCGGCGAAATGTTAACATTTGGAACACAGGGAGCATTGGCACTTCCATTCCTTATTAACGGCCCAGGAGGAGAGCGGATTACAGGCGTGAAGCTTATGACGGCCTATGTGAATTCTCCGTCAGGTATACAGGTATTCACATGCACACATCCCCAACATTTGCTGAAGATTGCTAATTTGCTGACTCTACTACTTTTCAAGATCTCGACAAACTTCGGGCGAATTAATAACTTCGTTATAATGAAATCTATCTGTGACATATGCAGGTACTCAGAGGAGCTCGAACTACCGGAAGGCTTTACAATAACCGGGTTCACGGCTTGCCAAAAAGTGAGCTCCTTATCTAGCCCTAAGGAAAACGTCGATTATACAAGCTGATATCATCTAGCTTCATCAACCGCACTATTCTGGCTTAGGCCTCCAAGGCCAGCGGGTTCCACCTGGAAATACCACCCCAAATTCTCCATCACAGCCCATGGGTTCGTTTTTGGGCTTGGATGCAACCAAATACCATGGATTTCCCTCATATGCATCCTTGGTGGGAGTGCGACGGATACAGGCTTCAATCGGCGAGACTTCACCTTGTCGGCCAACTCCATATATCTCTGGCTTAAGAATAGATTACCGCGACAGTCGCGTCTCTGTCATTCTGGGGCAATGGGTTAATGCCTCTAAAACCTTCGACCTGTTTTCAGACGACGAGGTGGATAGATTAGTGGTTCGGTATGAACGAGGAGAACGCCCTTCGGCGAAGCGAGCATCAATTCTTTCCATCACATTCAAAACAACTTGCAGTCGAAGTATAACGTTCAGGAGTTCTAGAAGGCGTGCTCGCAAGAGCCTACCCATGCTCCGGTACGACGAGGTTAATCCTAGGGGAAAACTGGTTTGTCTCTCCTCAATATTTCTAGTTCATTTTCTAGTGTCTTCTTTCTAACTATGTTGATTTAGGTCGGTATGTTATGGGTAACTAGCCTTTCATATGACTTGGTCAGGGCTCGCGTCGCTAGTGGCGAGCGTCCATGCTACGTTGAGCCAGAGAAGCCTACTACGGAAGGACAGAAGTCTCCATTGCAAGGATAATACGGCCTTGACTAAGAGTTCCTGACGACCATCAGTTGATATGGAGGCCATTCTGGAATCTACTGGGAATCCAACCACTAGTGGAAAGTGGGTCGCCCCAGCGACCTGATATAGTATTAAGCTCATCAGCTATCGAAATTGAGGTAGGAATATCCTTCTTTGCTTCAACTTTCTGATGGCTAATTGTTTGAAGGATATGAAATTTTGATCAAAAGACCAACGCCGCTTAGAAGTATGACGCATATATACACGCCATGTCAGAGAAGAGATCCGCCATGTGATGCATAGATAATCTGGATTTACAATACTCTTGGTGGTGATCTATATAAACCATAAGGCTATATACCATTAGAGAAATGACTCTTTCATATATATAATATAATATCTTATAGTAACTCTCAAGATAATAGTGCTTAATTGATGCTTATTTAGATCCATGACTACCACACGTGAATACACCACAGTATCATAAAGATATTAGCATTATTCCATTACTATTAAGGGATGTGGAACACGAAGTATGCACGTGCAGCAATAAGGGGTATATATGCCAGGAGATGTCACTAATAGAAAAAACGTACATGTAACAAGCTACCCCAGTCTCTAAACACCCATCTTGACAACAGGGACACCACACAAACTGCTAGCAGTAGACAAAAGTAAAGAAGGAAAGATAGAAAAGTAAAAAGAACATAAGATGAAGAAACGGTGCGCATACAAAGTTGTCCTAATCCTTGTTGATAACCCTCAAGCTCCTCCTGGGGTTAAGCATCACTCCCAGGAATGTGGGCTCCTGGCCAGCAAGTAAATCATCAGTGCTACTATTAGCAGTAGTAGTACCTTGCCGTACACCATTACCAGCACTAGCGCCAGTGCCAGTGCCGGTTTCTCCTCCATCCCCCACTTGCCCTGCAGGATTGGACTTCACACGAGTCACCCCAGAAGTAGCCGTAAGGGGGACGATTGAACTACCGGGGCCAAGAGAGTGGACGTCCGCACTCGCATTGCCCGACGATTGTGGTGGGAAGAAAAATGCTGCCTTTTCGCCGTGTCCACTTCCCCCCGACGAACGCTGTGCGGCAGCAACGTGTTTCTTATACAGCACCAATTGGCGACGGTATACGTAAGCACAGAAACCGAGGTATATAGCCAGAACCCCAAGACAGCCAGCTATAACCCCAGCTACAATGGCGGCGATATTAGGCCCGTCATTACCTTTTGAAGAGCCTGGATCTGAGCCTGAAGGCCGATCGTCGGGGTTAGGCGGTATGGTGTATGTGATTGCTCCGCCTGTAGCGAATGGGCCGCCCTCTGGTTCAACTGCCGGAGAAGTCTTGGTGGCTCTACCCATGGCGTCACCGCCGATCACCGATTGGACTTGTTTGGGCACCCTATATCCATAGCTTCCGCTGAGGCCGCTGGAGTTATCGGTCTGTGTGGCTTGCTGGTTCAAGTCGTTGCCACCTTCGTGAGCTGTGTATTTTGTTTTCCATTTCAGATCAGATGCGTCAAAGACGTATACACCTGGACTATCGCAGCTTAGGTCCTGGCCAACGTATCCTCCGACAACGACCATTTGGCCGTTCCAGATGTTGCATGTGTGACCGGCTCTGGCGGGTGGGACGGACTGGTCGCTGGTATCGACTTTAATCCAGGTGAAGCTGGGGATGGTGAGGATCCAGATATCGTCATATTGGATTTGTTTCCCGTAAGGTATTAGATTTTGACCGCCGTATAGGTAGACTTGCGTGCTGCTTCCGTCGGCTGCAGAGGCAGCGACAGCGCAGGGGTTGACCCTGATGTCTGGTGTCTTTCCGCTTGTGGATTGTTTATACCAGGTTGAATTTGCGATATCGTACACGTCAATAACATTCATTTGAGTCTGTTGTTACATTAGTTGCTGTCACGGAGGGATATATTGAGGAGCGAGGAATGTATGGGAGGCCTTACAAAGGTAGAATTTGTGCCACCTGCCAGCCCCAGGATGGTACCTTGTTCCCCGAATCCAGGTACATAGACCAGCACTCCATCAGCACGTTCTGTGAACCCCGCAGAGTCTTGTAACCCTCCTTCGGTAATGTTTCGCCAAATGCCTTCCGACCCAGCCTTTTTATCGTCGGTGTTTATTTCAACTTCGCTATTGAAAAATCCAGGAAAAGTGAACTCGATCATGGATTTAAGATAGACTCTTGCGATCGATTGAGACCATCCTTTGGTAGTATATCCGTCGAGATGTCCACCGAAGTATAATCCTCGGCCCAACCCTGGAATATTTATACCTGCTCCCTCCGCTGACTGTTGAACAGGTTGGTTCGCTTTATCAGAGTGTTTGCCTGAAGTTGTCTTTGGGTCTTTATGCTCTTTCCAACTTGAAGAGGATAGTTGGTATTCCCACAGACTAAATGCGTCTGGCTCAACGGGAGGATTATCGGAGTATTCGCCGCCATAGAGAAAAAGGGAGGAGTAGGAATTCCATAGATACCCATTTGATACAGGAGGAGGGCCTTTCGGTTGAGGTAGGCCGGTGAATTTGGGAGAGGAGATATCCCAGCCTTCCTTGAGGTCGAGGGTCAGGAAATCATTGTCTGCTTACATCCAAAAATCGGTTAATCAATCTATCTAGAAGACTCCAACGTTATATATCTCTTTTAAGAAAGTTTGTTTCATACTCCAAGTTTTGTCTCCTTGACTGGCATCAGTCATAGTTCTTCCGCCGTAAATATACATCGTCCCGTTGACGATGGCTGTCTGATGCGACCATCGTTTACACACGTCTGTAGGACTATTCTCACGTTTTGAAACGGATGGAATTCGCGCCGCTGAGGTATGAGAGGGTAGGCTCAGTGAGGATATCAGAATGAGCAGCAAGAACAGACGACATTGCGATAGCCAGCCTATCGCGGCCGGTATCAACATTTCTAGAACTCCACGAGCTACCAACGGTCGGTCAAGCTCCCACTCATTCCTGACTACGCCGCCAACAGGGTAATCAATTAAGCAGTCGTCAATGTCAATGCGGATGGAATGGAGGTAGGAGCAGCTGAGGTACAATGCAGCGAAAAAGACCGTGAGTATACCACCGTAGGTTGACGCTTCCCACAGCCTCAACAAAAAATAAATCAAAACAAATCAAAACGGCTCCGTGGTCAGGAGTCGTAGCCAAAAGCTCCACGGGCGTGAATGTCTTACCTTCCGGCAGGTCTTGTGAAACAAGTGCACTTTATGTACTCCAAATATAGATCACAAAGAACAAAACACCATGCAGCATCTCAGTGACAAATCCAAATGGAGGACCAGCAGTAGAATAGATTATTATATCACCACACCCGATCAGATCGGAGCGAACTGCTGTGTATCTTGAACGGCCGATGTTATTCTATCCAAGGTACATTCTGTGTTGCGCATCGCGGCCTTGGGGCTTAGCACCCCGCATCCCGTGTGTAGAGTTCGGATCATCCACAGTCACTGGACTTGAAGATGTGCATATAATCCATTCATTCCCATCCTTCGTTCTTTGGCGTCAACATCTGCAGGACGGTGGGTTCCGCCTGTAGGGATGAGGGACAGCAGGACTGGGGTTCAGCCATCTCGAGCCAACCAGATGTCAGAAGGGCAAGATGATGGACAGCGTGGGATGGTACACGGTCGCAAGAATACCACTTTGACCCTCCAATGTTTGTTTCGCTTCGAGCTCTCGTCTTTCTTGCATTGTTGGTTGTTTTTGGTCTTTTGTTCTCTTTTGCTCAGTCATAATTAGATGGACGCGTCATGTGATGTCAGTAACAGAAGTTGTTCTATCTTTGGTGTGATTATCGATCTATATTCTGTGTAGCTGTTTGGGGGAATAGATCTTGTATATTCCTCCAAGATCCCAGGGCTAAGACATAGCTTTTCGAAAGTAACTCCAAACTCCAGACCCAAAGCAACTGTCCAACCAACGCCGAGAACAAAACATGCATTGAATGTCAGTCGTGATTTATATGGGATCGCCGCTTGCCACCGCGCGAGGCTCCATGATATCCCACCAGGGAGCAGATTATGATAATTAGAAAGGAAGACGACAGCACTTTACAGCCTTCAAGATTGAGCCTGACGTCTTCTTCTTTCCAAAATCTCCATCCTGAGATTCTCAGTAGCGACTTGCGCATCGATCGTCCCACTGACAGCGTTTCTCCAAGCATCCTCCAAACCCATCAACTCAGCCCTAGCACCCTCCTGTCTGATCTTCCGCTCGCGGTTGACAGCATCCGTAGCCTCTTTCGTTTCCTGCAGTTCCTTCTCAATCTGTCTCAATATCTCTTCCAGGTTCGAATTCCCAATCAGCCACGCATTCTTCCCATGTTCTTCCAACAGCGAGAGATTTTCCCGTCGTGTAGATAGGTGTTCGCTGGCAGCGTATGCGCGTCGTAAGGTCTGTTTCCACTCCTCTGATATGGTTGAATTGTCTTTGCCGTCTGTTGAAGGTGGCTCGGGTGCTTCGTATCGTGAAAGGTCGATTCCACCGGTGATAGGAGCGTTGTCTGCTTTGCGCTGTAATTCTTGTTCTATGAAGTTGGAGAATTTGGTTTCGGGTACCGAAGGGATAGAAGGATGGAGAGTAGTTTGGTAGTCACTGGGCAGCTCAGACGCAATGAGCTTGTCAATTTCTGACCGGGTTTCAGAGGTCAGCTCCCCGTCGATGTCTGGTATTCATAATGTCAACAAAAGGTCCATGATTGATATGTGTTAGGGGGACCTGGTGACATACAGGGAAGGGAATCATGAGTCTCGTTTATGAGCGGCATGACTTTTCGACAAATATCCTCAACCCTTGACTATTGAAGTTCACAACAGCCAGCTATTATAATTGAACTCGGGTGATTTCCGTCGCGTGCAGTATTCCAGTTCGAATATTTGGTGTAAAATAAATAATTTCAAGGCATCGCGACGATCAGCGGAGTTTGGCGGGTTAGTCAGCCAGTATATCCATGAGTCTCCCGGCAGAAAAAAGCCGAAAGAAGACAGTCAACAACTTCTTGTTTATGCACGAAGGTCTCTTAGCCAGTCCAGGGCATGATATCATAAACGATGCAGCACATTCGAGCTCTCAAGAGCGTTCTTGGGCCAGTCGGTCGGCCCATGGAAAAGAGTTTGGCAAGGAGGCAACTTCCCTGCGTCTGTCGCCTCTTAAGCCTTTGGGGTGTTCTGTGACCCCCATAGGACGGAGTCTCGCCAACATATCCATAATAATCGCTTATATTATACGGAGTACAGCTGCATATTTCTCTCCTTCTCATACACATACGTCCTCCAGGGTTTTGTTCGCATGTGCGTTTTATTGAGCAGGCATTTACCCGACGTACCCGGTCCCGCTCACTAGAAACCCGCTGGGGATCATCCGGATCGCACTGAATATGAGCCTGGGGAGATCCACGCCTACACCCCCCACACGGATGGGATAAGTACTTATATCCTCAAAGCAGGCGCAGAAGGAAATTTCCTCGGTAAAACGTCTCTATAAATCTCAACACGGCGTCCGGTTTTTCCTCTAGAGCTCTCTAGTGGGAAGCCGAGCCGGGAGTGTACAAAGGATTGTGACTTGGTCAACTTTATGGATACTCGCTGTCGCTACTTATAATTACTTTTTTCCTTCTCACGTTCTACACGCCATGCGGCGCGTTGGTGTTGTTGCCGGCCTGCTTGGCTTCGCTTTTGTCGGTTTGCTCCTGACCTTACAACTTTCGATTTCCAACCAACCACGAGCACAACGGTTCAACTTTGCTCCAGCGAATAATGAGTGGTCCAGCCGAGACAGTCCGGTCAATACTGACGATGACTTGTATATGCTTGGTGTTGGGAAGGCAGACATCACAGGGTAGGCTCCTTGGTTTTCTGTTCTACAGTCATCGCATATAGAGTCTGACGGCATGTTTTTTTTTAACTCTTCAGGCCTGCGGTGGAAATAAATCTGATGGGATACGCGGACCCAAGCCAATCCGGAACAGGACTCCGTCAGAGGCTATACTCTCGTGCTTTCATTATCGGAAACCCAGACGACGGCGAAAAGAGCTTTGTCTATATCGTTTTAGACGCCCATAGTGGTGACACTGCAGTCAGGCATGGAGTTCTCGAGGCCCTTGCAGAGCTAGGCGGTGAATATTCTCGCTACAATTCGCAGAACCTTGCGCTCACGGGAACTCACTCACATTCTGGCCCTGGAGCTTGGCTGAACTATGCGCTACCGCAGATTACGAGTCTGGGCTTTTCAAAGGAGAGTTATCAGGCCCTTGTGGATGGTGTAGTCCTGTCGATCCAGCGAGCACATGAAAGCAGGGCACCAGGACGACTTAGCTTCGACGCTATCGATGTCAAAGAAGCCAACATCAACAGAAGCCCGTTTTCATACCTTGCCAACCCGGA
The DNA here is from genome assembly GCA_030411455.1 of Arthroderma sp. MBC 290. Classification (NCBI taxonomy): domain Eukaryota; kingdom Fungi; phylum Ascomycota; class Eurotiomycetes; order Onygenales; family Arthrodermataceae; genus Arthroderma; species Arthroderma sp. MBC 290. Next base: position 28,284 of record JAPERC010000113.1, read on the forward strand.
AGAAGAGAGGAAGCGATATAACTCAGACACTGACAACTCATTAAGCCTACTAAGATTTGATCGAGCAGAGGACAACAAGACCATTGGTGTCTTGACATTTTATTCCGTCCACGGCACCTCGCTCTACGGAAACAATACGCTCGTTACTGGCGATAATAAGGGTGTCGCTGAATACCTCTTTGAACGAAATGCGAAAGGGAGCGACAAATTTGCAGATGGATTCGTAGCGGGCTTCTCTCAAACAGCTGCCGGAGATACTTCGCCGAATGTCTTAGGGGCATACTGCGAGGACACAGGGGAAAAGTGTCGATTTGTAGGTTATTTTCCTACCTCCACTTATAAACCACTCCCTACTAACTAGTCCACAACAGGAGGATAGCACATGTGGTGGAAAGACAGAACTTTGCCGCGGCCGGGGTCCCTTCTATGAAGAACACGATCAAGGGACAAAGAGCTGTTTCGAAATTGGGAGGCGACAATATTCTGCCGCAAAAGATCTATACGAAAAAATGGACCCAAATTCTAAACGAATCAAGGGTAGTTCGGCAGTATCATCCTTCCACACCTATCATGACCTTTCTGGGTTCAAATTCCAGTCTCCCTTCGATCCCACTAAGGTTTTATCCACTTGTTATGCCGCCCTCGGCTTTTCGTTTGCTGGTGGAACTACCGATGGGCCGGGGATGTTCGACTTTACACAAAACGGAACCGACTCCCCCTCCAAATCCAATCCGCTCTGGTACATCCTTCGCGGTATTCTTCATAGTCCGTCACAGGAGCAGCAAGAGTGCCAGAAACCGAAAGATATCCTGCTGGATGTAGGCCAAGTTAGCACCCCATATGCATGGGCTCCCAATATTGTAGACAGCCAGGTCCTCCGTGTTGGGCAACTGTTTATCATTGCATCTGCTCCTGAGGTGACGACAATGGCAGGGCGACGATGGAAGGAAACCGTTGCCGAAGCCGCTAAAAGGCTATTTCAAATCGACGATCCTCTTGTCGTCTTGGGGGCACCAGCAAATACATATGCCCACTATATTACAACCGAAGAGGAGTATAACATCCAACGCTACGAGGGCGGATCAACTCTGCACGGGCCTCACAGTCTTGCAGCACACGTCAACTTGACGCTCAGTTACCTGCCCTACCTCTCGAATGATACTGATGACATTCCTGGGATCTCAGAGGGCCCACAGCCCCCGGTCAACACCGACAAGTCGCTTAGCTTTATTTCTCCTGTCGTTCTTGACAATACGCCCATTGGGAAATCATTCGGAGCCGTCATCAAGAAGCCTGAAGAGGGTAAGACTTTTGGTCCCGGTGACACTGTCTCTACTACATTTGTGGGGGCCAATCCACGGAATAACTACCGGCTAGAGGAAACTTTTGCCGCCGTGGAGAAGCAGACATCCAATTCCGACGAGTGGGAAGTCGTCCGCGACGACGCTGATTGGAGTTTAGTCTACAAATGGGCGCGCAAGAGTACAGTCCTTGGCACAAGTGAGGTGACGGTAGAATGGACAATTGAGGATGATTATTATTCCCTTGGTGACCCGAAGAAGCTTGAGAGCGGGACGTACCGCCTACGGTATTATGGTGATTCGAAAAGGATTGGTGGAAAGATCAGTGCATTTGAGGGAATCGGACCTAGTTTCCAGGTTCAAGCCTAGGCGCTACTAATTATCATTCTCGCTTTTGTTGGGTTGTTGGTTTCCTGCCCAAAACCCAAATACCCATATTACATATTACATATTATTTTCCCCATGACAGGGCTAACTATTGCTCGGCCCTGAAAAGGAAGAAAATCCATGCGCCATGACTTGATACCCCCTGGATGCAGGGAGCATGCCTTGACAAGGGATGGACCCTAGGAGTTAGATGGCGAAATGGCGATTGCGTTTACCTTTTTTCTCTCTCTTGTGTGAATACAGTTAGTATTAATATCACGATCAGTCTTAGCCCGTGTACACCATCATAAAGGGTCCAGCTGGGAAATCTCATCGCCTTCAAGCATATAAAAAACAGTAAGCGCCTGAAGAGATACACGTGACTCCACTCTGTTTCAGGGTCGACGCCAAGCAGCCAATCAGAGGTGCGGGTCTGCTTAGCACCACATCTCTCTATTAAAAAGACCAAAAGATGCAGTTTCAACCAGCTGCAGGTCGACTCAAAGCAGAAACAAATGTAATGCGTCTGCGATGTAGAGCCTGGGGGTATATGATGGGTAGCGCCGTTTCATTTTCTCTTTTTCTTTCTCCCACCTTTGTCTTCTTTTCTGAATACCTCTCTCATTGTTCGAGATGGGAGCATCTGAACACACTTGATACAGGTATATGGTGCAGTTCGCTGTGACTACTCAACCGCAAAGTTCCATCTCTCCCATATCTTCTGTTGAGAATTCCAAAGAGCCGGACTCTTTGGCGCGTCTCTATTTATTTCTTGAATATATTTAATATCTTATGTTCTCTCTTTTCATTCCTGGCTTTCTTCTATACCTCTATCTCGCGTTGAGATATACAAGAGTACGATTATATCTATATATATTCTACTACATTCAATCACCTATTCATACCACCTCATATCTATCAACTCCCGTCTCAGAATGCGCGCTATAGCCCTCACGACTCTCCTCTTGAGCCTTTCATTACCCGTCTTACCAATCCCGATTCACCGCGGAGATCAAGACTGGCCTGAAAAGCGCCAGGTTCCGAGCTCAGTGGACATCATAACGATTCCCATTGCTCCAACCCTCGACGGTGCGCTGGGGACATACCTCTGCATCGATGTTCGGAACGAGCCGAAGATCGTGGATTGCACCACCACATCAGCGGCAGGCACTGTGGGACAGGTTCCAGCTATTCCAATCGGGCCAGGGAATCCGCTGTTTCTCGAGCCATCTCCTTGGGAGCCTGAACCGCCTCCGCCGCCGCCTCCACCAGCTGTAACTCCTACCAATCCCTCACCGCCACCGACATCACCTCCCCCTCCACCTCCACCGGCTGTAACTCCTAGCAACCCTCCGCCGCCGCCAGTGGTGACACCGGCCCCGCAGCCTACAGCAATTGAGGTGATTCCTGCTCCTCGCCCCGAGGAACCAACGGCGATCACTATAATACCAGGAGGCTGAGACCAGGACTTGGGGAAGTATGGGGACACTTCGACAGAAGTGCTGGCCGCTCGCCTTTCACGGTCTTTGTTTGACCTTATGAAAGATCGTCTTTTTTGGTTTTGTCTTTCCGAGATTGGTTTAGATGAAGCGTTCTTGCGGTTCTTTTATATATACTTTGCTTTTCCATTTTTGCTATGTCCCCGGATGATAGACACCTCACCTATATATATGTTCTACCAAATCTACGAACGATAGCACAGCTCTCACGGACAATAAAATTCTCGATGAAACAAGGCAATAAATTAATCTTTTCTAATAATAGTCGAGTAAACCATGAGGGTATCGCAAAAGAACAGAGACCAAAATAAAATGCAAACTATTAAACTGGGTCATCATGATATTCATTCCCGCTTCTCTCATTTTCAGTATGTTCCACAACCAGCCGCCTTCGCCATTCCATATCACTCGCCCACAATGCCGAGCCAGCAGCCGTGCTAAGAAGGAAAAACATCGAAAGACCCGGGACAAGCTGTAGCAAAAGAGCCATCGACCCAAACCTATCACCCGTTAGAATATCAGAAGTAATATAAAACATTGGCACCTTACTCACCACGTATACCTCAGCTTCCTCCGGAGTATAAACTGCTTTCTATCCCTCTTCGTAAAGTCCCGTAGCTGGAAATATCTCCAATGATGAAACGGCCCCGCTCGATAACCCGTCAAGGCCAAAAACAGCGGGATCCCAACAACCGGCACAAAATTCAACGGCAGCAACAGCACAAACTCTATAATCTGCCTGAATGAAAACGGCGCATACACGGCACTGACAGCAGGTTTACCCAGCATCTTCACCGTATCAACCCGGGTGTTATTACCCAGCGTATCATTCTCCGTGTTATCGAAGTGTAAAATCCGCGTTCGGCCCACCATGTCGCGGATCTCGTTGCGGAAATGTTCACTATATTCTAGACTGGCGGCGGGGTCGAGGTTGTTGGTGCTGGAAGACGCCGCTCGGGCGAGCTTTCGCTGTGCTTCGTAGAGCAAGACCGCGTCGAATACGTCGACCTGGACCTCATCTACGAAGAATGCTTCGAAGAGTAAGGCTACTATTGCTGCGCCTTCGCCGAGGACAAGGAAGGCACCGTTGATCCAGGCGCTGGCTGCATCGTGGAACGTAGCGAGGAAGGCCACTTGAGGGAGATACGTGAAGAAGAATAGCAGGGTATAGACGAAAGCGGAGAGAAGGGTGATTGGAAGGAGACGAGACCGGAAGAGAGGCCAGAGGAAGGGATGGCGGATGAAGTAGGCTACTCCCTGGTGGTGGAAGCCTGGTTAGGTCATAGTGTTCCCGCGATACATTCATGTCCATCACTTACCAGTAGGGGGTAGAGCCATGTCGCGCCCCTGAGACTAAACAGGTTTCGCGCCCTCGAAGCGGATGAGGCTAACCATCTAGGAGACCGCATTTTCAACGCAGCATGATAAATTGTCGAATAATTAATTAATCGTCATTGTCTGGCGACTTCGCTGGCGATGCTTATCGATAAGCGGCTGCAGCTAGATCACATGACTCAGCGGCGTCACGTGCGAACTGATGGTCTATTACAATCCCTAATCTCGGATTATATTTATCCCCCAAATGTACCTTATTTCAAGTCCTTACAACCATCTCTTGACACCAAAATTTGTGAAATACGTTACCTGTATATCCTCGTCTGGTGGGCAAAGGGTGTTTAAGTGGCTCAAAATTGCCACTAATGTAAAAATTGCAAAGAACTATGAAAGCTCAAGGAGTTGAGGGATAGGATATGAGAAAGATATCATTTTACGGAGGGTTCAAGCGCATCATCATCCCATGGCAGGCCACTCCTTCTCGCTGGCTGCTGGCCGAGAATCATCCGCTCATCATCGCCATCAAGCATCACTTGAAGGGATTCTTGACTTCTCCCGCCCTTCCCTCTCTGTGACCGAACAGGCGCAGGCGCAGGCAGTCATAAGGGCCCTTCTCAATCACTACGAGCCATTGCAGAGCAGCAAGCCGTACAAGATGGTCTCTCTCGTCCGTCTGACATATGAGGAATGTCGTGCAGTTGATTTATTTCTCCAGCAATTTTTTACCTATCTTGACCATTCTTATAGCTCTAGGGATGAATCTGATACACAACCATCCTTTGAGCGAGGACTAGCCAGATGTGCTGGGTTCAGCTCCCAGTCACCGGCAGCCGAGAAGGAAGAGATAGAGGCTGCTATAAACTCCTTTGCAGAATACTTGTTCAACAACTTCTTTCTCCCAAGTACGTTGTGACTGTCTTTGATAGGAGTGCAATCTAATGCTGCTCGGCTTCCTCATTTTCTTACTTACCCGTCGTCTCTAGTGAAAGCAGCAGGATCTAAGACACCCCAGGCTTCCGCAGCGAGCCTATCAGCGCCTGCCATCGACAATGTCGTCGGGACACCGGCACGCTTGTCAGTGTTGCGGCGTGACTGCCTCATACGAGACCATCATCGGTGTGTGGTTACACGTCAATTTGACCTAACGGAGGCCATAAAGCGCGGAGATCGTAATCCTGAGCCAAAGGATGACGATGGCCACCCATTAACTGGTCGCCTTGAGCGGTTAGAGGTCGCCCACATTATACCTCATTCAATTATGTCATCAAAGCCTGCGGAAAGTGAGCCAAAGTTGGTGAGTCAGATGAACCTGTTATAATCTCACGTCGTCTACTAATGCTGGTACTAGAGTGACTCTAAAAAAACCGCACTTTCGATTCTGAATATGTTCCATCCCGGTGTAATTCATCTCATCGAGGGCTCAAACATCGATCGTCCAAGTAATGCTATCAGCCTTGCACCTGCTCTACATGAATGCTTCGGTCTGTTCAAAGTAACGTTTGAAGCCGTTGACTCTACGGCGTCCACTGACCATATCTACACAATCAACTCGTCAAATGCCCTTATTCGGGGCTCCTATCATCTCCCAGTAACACAAGCCTTACTCCTCTCACCCCACCGCACGATTGACCCACCATCTGCAAAGTTACTGGCGCTGCATCGCGCTATTGCTCGTATCCTAGAACTCAGCGCTGCGGGGGCATATATCGACCGGATCATTCGCGATATGGAAGACGTATGGGTTCCAAGCGACGGCTCATCTGAGCTCGGAAGGATTGTTGGATTGAAACTAGGGGGGTGGTTGGATGGTGTGGCTACTTAATTATTAGACTGGGAGGTAACCTTAACCGCTAGGCCAAAAAGCCTGGACAGGCTCAATGACTAGGGCCATTGAGCTTTGCTATATGAGACCGAAGCTTGCTGGCTTACCGATGGCTTGACATATACAACATCACACCAAAAATACGCAATAACCAGAGCAGAAGCGAAGGCTAAAAATGAGATGCTGCCTAAAGAGCAACACGAGTACTTAGGGCTCTCGGGGAATGAGTACGTAGAAGGAAAGGGTCGAGCATTTACAGATGGAGAAAGCAGATGACCCCGACTTGGATAAGGCGCTGGCAAAAGGAAGAGAAGCAAAAAGCACGCCTTGCTGTTGGTCGATAATAACGGAAGAAAGTACCCCGCTAAGGACAATAGAGATGTATTGACCGACTGGGAAACACGCGCATATAATGCCGATAACGACAAGGACTGGATCAACTACTGCCTGCAAACCCGAATTAATGACTCGTTGTCTCTCACAAGATTCCGATTACCATTTCTTGGGGTGTTATATAGCAATTGACAGCGGCCATCAAATAATTAATTGAAAAGGAAATATAACTACAGTGGGTATACTATGTGAAGAGATACAAGATAAAAGGAAGCCCAGCCGTGGCCATTAAGCAAGAGACGCGACAGCTCATGCTACCACTCCATCATACCAGCCACTTAATCTCAGGGAAACAAGCCGACCTAATTCCGAAGAGCCATCAGCCTTAGCCCACAATAGCTCCATATCTCTTATTATCTCGTCAATATAAGCCCCGGCAGCACTAAGGTGAAGAATGATACTGATTGCTCGGTGAATTGCAAGAAGCTTCGCTGATGGTGGATCGATGGTCCGATTAGGTGAGAGCAGTAGGGTCCGGGTGACTGGCAGCCCTGCTGGACGAAAAAACATATTCGTTTCTCTGGAATCTATCTTGTAGGTGTGAAGTGGGTAGATGGAAGGGTCCACCGCCTCAAAATAGAAGTTGAATTTACCAAAATCCTTGTGGATTTCCTGTGTTAACGTTATAGCGTTGGCCGCGCGGTCAATATTCGAGCCTTCAATCAAATGAATTGCCCCTGGAGCAAACATATCTAGGATTGCAATAGCAGATTTTTTGGCTTGACTCTAGAGTATAAAAACACCTCAGAAAGGGTATGAAATAACATTAGATCCGTAGACACATACCAGTTCTGACTGAACTCCCTTGGTAGACATGAGAGAGTGTGGGATAATATGCGCTACCTCGAGCGAAGAAAATTGGTCAGAGGTATAGACAAGCCGCTGTCCATCATCGTCTTGTGCGTTGGCTCTGTCTCTCTCGACTCTCTCTCCAGCCTCTTGTCTATCAAAGGCCCGGCTTACTATACACCGGTGATGGTCACGTATGAGGCAATCGCGCCGTAGAATTGCTATTCTAGCAGGGGTTCCGACAACATCTTCAAACTTGGCGGTCAAAGCTGCTGGTGTAGACTGTGGCGTTTTATTTCCTGTTGCTTTCACTAGACATGTAGGTTCATATATCAGAAAGAGCTCGTTAAAAAGTGGGAAGAGCGGAAATGGGGAGTTGGAATGGGAAAAGGCTTCACATACACGGTAAGAAAAATTTTTCGAACAAGTATTCCGCAAACAGATCCAAGGTTTCTTCAACCTCCTTTCTCATTGATTGGGGAGATGATGATCCGAAGTTGGGAAATCTAGATACTCCACTGGCAAAGGATTCATCTTCGCGGGCAAGATAGATAAAAAACAGCTTCAGGAACTTGTCTTTTGCTTCTGAGTACTCGTATGTTGCACGAACAAGAGTTACTTTCTTATATGGCCGATCACTCTGCAGAGGTTCGCAGTGACTAATAAACCGGAAGAAGATATCCTCAGCTTGTACTCGTTCCTCTGGAGTCAGAACCTCCTGAGAAGAGAAGTCAATAATCTGCTCTAGAGATGCCTGGTGCCTATGATGGGCCGTCATTATGTAGAGAAGAAATTTCAGCAGAAACCACGCGAGCACGAAGGATAGTTTCAACCCCGTTGGTCTTCGCTCAACCAGCTTCTTACACCACTTTCTGGCTTAAATCATAAGTGTGGCTAGGGGTATAAGTGAAGAGATGCGCTGAGAGAGTTATTTGGGAAGTCAAGGGAAGGTTTGGAGACACGATGTATTACTCCTAGCAACACAACTTGTTGTTGTCTTGTTTATCATTTACATATTAGGTCTGATGGAGTTTGATTGCGGACGAACTTTCGGCTGGTTTGTCACGTGATTCCTCCCTTTATAAAAGATTTTTCTTGCTGCAAATTTTCCTTTTTCTCTCTTTTTTCTTCATACATAAAACTATTTTCCTTCATATTATTCACTCTAACTTCCTCTTTTTCTCCATGGACTGTTAGAGGGGAAATTGAAGGATAGAAGAACCCGCTAAACTTACCCCGGAAATTGATATTGTGAAATATTTCGGAAATACATGAGGCGATACATCCTTCAGCTTTCGCTGGCCAAAATGATGGCCAAAGAGCGCCCGCATCAGCTTTAACCGGTCCCTAGGCTGTACTCCGTATTCGTGATGGATTGCCCAGTTGAGGAGCTTAGGAGGACAACAAGGGATCCAGGTAGAGTCGACGCTCCCATTGGCATTCGCGAGGGAGTGTTCTCAGGTAGCCGAGCATGCGGGCTATCGTCTTGAACAGGACTCCGGAATGAGCGGAGAGTGCATGAGGAAATGCAGGCCTCCTGTAAGAACAACGTAGTTTATGATATGCAGAATAGCTGCGCATATAATTGGTAGCTTCGATAGACTCCCTGGGTTGATCGTAGGAGCACTTCTGTATAAACACCCACAGCAGAAAGACGTCGAAGCGTAGAGAACACTCTTTGCCAGTTGCATGTTTGTCACCTTCGTGCATAGCCTAACGATGACACACCGTCCATCTCGTATTGAATAGGCGACAGCAACGATGATGTTGAAGTTATCATGTTGATCCCAAGTCTTTTGCCCCAATCTGGTCCTCCGTAACTATCTCAGCCCGAACACCAACTTCGGCCTCCCGACGTTGCAAGCACGAAACCGCCAGATTTTGCGCTCGTCAGTTCAACGTATAAGAGAGAACCCATATAGACCTCTCAGCACAGTTGATATCAATGCATACCAGCAGTTTAAACCTCGTCACTCTCACGCCATGGACAGCAATCACCAAGATGAAACCCCCAGCTTCGAGACCTTTCGCGAATGCGTTTCGAAATCCATCTTGAGCAAATCAATTGAGAAGAAAGCAAGCAACAAGACCCGAGGAAAGCGTAAGGCGAGGCCTGGGCGGAAAACCGTAGCTCGCCAGCCTTCGCCTTCAGCTCCAGAAGAAGACGATCCGGCAGAGCTGGCTGAGTTTATCGACGTATGTGATATCTTCATAACTCACTTTCCATGTTCCAAAGTACTCTTTAGCTGAATACTCGTAACAGTTTCTAGCATGGGAGATATTTACTTCATTCCCAGAAGAGGTCCGAACTCTCTCCTATGCCGTCACTCAGAGCGAGCCCGCTTTGGCTAAAAAGTACAACGAAGATATCCCAGAGCCAGCACTCGAAGCCTTAGCTGCACCGGTTGATGCTTCAATCCCAGAATCATTAGCTCTCTATGGTATAATACCTGAAAGCTCTGATTTTAATTCATTTCTCTACCCTATCCTACGGGAGTTTTTATCGGCTGTCACCGCACCGCCTCCTGCCTGGCGTACCACCCGCGCCACAGCATGCGAAATATGCGGGCGAGACTGGATCCCGTTGACTTATCATCATTTAATCCCAAGAGAAGTCCATGCCAAAGTTTTGAAACGAAAATGGCACGATGAATGGCTGCTGAATAGTGTTGCCTGGTTATGCCGCGCTTGCCATTCTTTCGTACACAGGATGGCTTCAAACGAGGAGTTGGCAAGGGAGTGGTATACTGTTGAGAGGATATTAGAGCGTGAAGATGCTCAAATTTGGGCTAAATGGGCAAGCAAAATTCGATGGAAAGCAAGATAGGAGGAAGCAAAAGCTCTCAATAGCCTCAACCTATCAATATCCGGACTGTTGTGTTGTTAACTTGTGATATTTTCCAATTGTGATCAGCCCCTATTGAATATTGATACTATTTACCCTTCCTATTCACCCTATTCTCTTCTTTGCCTGAACAATTCTCTGACATTGAGTTAATGGGAGCCACTTTTCAATCACAGCCATTCTCTCTAGGTGGTCAATATCACCATTTATATTCATCACACCCATGACTTTGTCATTGATGAAAATTTTCTCCATTGAGCTATGTCACCAATTCACCAAACAAAGCACTGTGTTATACACTCTGGTGCTTCTCGCCTGAACTACACCCCAGAATGGCGGCTTTATATATTCCTCGTCTCCCCTCGCATGAAGAAGCTGTGTTTTCTTTGCTGGCCATACTTCGTTGCAGAAGAGACGGAATTTAACACCAGCTACACCCAAATCCTTTGAATATCTAGATAAACACCACATCAACTCTCTCTTTTTCTTTTACTCGGGGTTCCCCATATCATTTTGTCCATCTAGTTTCCTTGGTCAGAACCTCGCCTTAAGAATCGGTATAGGGCCCGCTGACACTGTCGGTTTCTCGAATAATACACTCACGACGATCCTGGTGGATAGAGCAACATGTCGCTGGAAGACATGTGCCAGATTCCCGAGGAGACAACTCCAGCTCCTCCAGAAACGGTACGTGATCTGATCAATCATGCTGGGAATGCCCCCTCCAACTGGGTCTAATACTCCCTTCTGCAGAATATGTTCACCACTACCTATCTCAACTATGCCAACCAAACAATCACATATCTGGTCAACGAGGGTAAATCCCACAGCGTCTCGCGGGCGAAGGTCGAAATGGATATCCTCGAATGCGTTGATGGACCAGAGTTTCCTACCTCCTTTCGCATCGTTTTCTTCTCCCTGGTATGCCTCAGTCGAACCCGAATCTCCAGAAACTTTCACTAACTCAGTATATAGGTATTGCACTCAGACACCTTCGATATCTACTGGCTAGGACAACAAGATCTCCACAACCTTTCAGACGCCTCTATAACGCGACTACAGCCTGATCTATCTCTCCTAAATCAACTCGTCCCACTACCCGCTGAAGATACCGAGTCAGTGGCATCTCGAGATACGTCGCCTGAGATAAGCCTATGGGAGGCGAGGGGATTACCTCCTCTCCCAGAAGGAGAACGGTATCGAACCCAAAAGTCCGAATCCCCAGTGTCCGACGGCCTCCCAGCACCCAGCATAACGATTTCGAGAGAAAAGAGTCCTCTGGACGATCATTCAGATGAAGAAGAGGAAGTTCCACTCCGCTATAGAACACGGTCTAAAACTCCAGGAACCCGATTTGGCTCTCCTGATTCAGATGTTAGCTACGGGGTTATCACGCCTACGTTAGAAGAACCGCAAATGTCCGAAGATACCCCTGACCCAGATGAATTTTTGGACTATCCCACTGATCTGGTGCCTGACGGGGTTCAACCACATTATGGTAGCCAGGGAGGCAAAACTGTTCCACCACTCGCTGCGGCTAAGAAGGATGCAAGTAAGAGAGGGAGAGGAAAGGGATCAAGAGGGGGTTCAACGAGGGGAGGAACAGCGAAGGCAACGAAAGAGACTGCGACAAAGGCGAGTGGAACAAGAGGGGGTACAACAAGGGGGAAGCGTGGAGGTGTTAGAAAACAGGTGGTAAGTCTCTGCTAACCTATGTTACACAGTAATCTTAGAGTTATGTTCGCTAATAATTGATTTTCTCTCAAAGGCATCCAAAACTACTCGAAAAGCGGCTCCTGGCAAAGGAAAGGGCAAAGGGAAGTCGGTTGAATGATTATCTGGGTTGAGTCTCGCTGCGGTATATCGTGTATTTGTATTTGTGCTTTTTTCTGCTTTAAGCAATTCAACCTTCTGGAAATTCAAATTAAGAAGTGCGACCATAGTTAATTAATCTAGTTACCGACCTAGAGCTCTATGCGTACATACATATCATACAATAATCAACTTTTCCTCTTTCCAGCCTTGCTCCAAACACGTCAACAAAAGCCAAAATGCTCCTCTGATAACGTCAATAGTGGAGGTGTAGATAATATAATACATGTCTTGGATAGAAGAAAAAGGGAAATGGCCCGCATCTCTAAGATGAAGGGGAAAAAAAGAAAAGAAAATGTCAGTCGCTAACTCGTCTTGTATAAAATCATCAAAAAGCGCCGGTGGTGGGAAAGGTTTTATGAGGTTCTATCAATTAAATCGTTCTCTTCTCGGAAATTTCTTCGTAGGTTTGGACGCTGTCACCGATTTCGAATTCGGTCCAGTTCTCGAATGCCATTCCGCATTCGTTGCCCTTGCCCATCTCTGTGACGTTTGTTTTGACGTTCCTGAGGGATGAGAAGGTGCCTGTTTAGAAGTTAGTATGGCGCTTGTATTAATGTGTTGCGTGACTTTATAGCCAGTTTTATAATCGAAATAAAGGGGTGGTGGGTATGGGATGGTGCAAACATACCGTCATAGACGACCTCCTTATTCCTAAGGACTCTGACTTTATGTGAACGGTAGATTGTGCCGTTTGAGACCTTGCATCCCGCAACTAGGGTCTTTTCTTTGCGTTTCAAGCTAATTTCGAACACTTGTCCTATATCTGCCTCACCAGAGACACGCTGAGTTACCTTTGGAGGTAATCTGTCACTAAGCTTGCCCCGGACATCATCAATCAACTCGTAAATGATATTGTGATCCATGATCTTGACGTCTAACTTCTCAGCCAAACGGGACAGTTCTGGCTCGATAGGTTGGTTGAAGGAGATTACATATCCGTTCGCAGTGGAAGCGTGTTGAATGTCGGACTCACTCACACGGCCAACGGCTGAGCGAATAACGTTTGGGTAAATTTCGTTGTTTCCAATACCTGATATGGAATTGATAATGGCTTCAACTGAGCCGGAGACATCTCCTTTAATCAAGAATGGAACACCCTGAGGCCCTCCTGGGTCTTGTTTGGGGACGGGAGTCCCGGTGCCTTCGTCCTCTGCATTAGCAGCAGCCGCTTCCAATTCCCTCTTTGTGCGCTCCTGGCGACGATTCTCGTTGATCGCCGTTATGTCGCTACCCATCTTCTTCGTCTCCTCCAGCTCCAGCCTTAGATCAACAACCTCCTTCGCCCTTTGCTCACTTGGGGCTTGGATGACTTCGCTGCCTGCAACTGGCTGCTCTCTCCAGCCGTCTACTTCAACAGGTGTTCCTGGTGTAGCTTCCTTTATTTGCACGCCAGCCTCGTTCCTCAATGTGCGAACCTTGCCCCATGAGTTACCGGCAACGATCACATCGCCAACCCGAAGGGTGCCCCGCTTAACGAGGATAGTAGCTGCGCGACCTCCCTTTTTGGTGGAGGCTTCGATAACCCATCCCTCAGCGTTGCCGTGATAGTCGGCTTTGAGCTCCAGCAGTTCAGACAAAGTTATGGCAGCCTCTTCTAAGTCCAGCATACCCTGGCCAGTCTTCCCGCTAACACCAATCGCCTGGATATCACCACCGTAATCTTCAACGTTGACACCATTGTGGGATAGGCCTTGCTTTACTCTTTCAATGTTGATATCCGGCTTGTCTATCTTATTAATAGCGACAATCATGGGAACATTTGCCTGCTTGGCATGTTTAATAGCTTCAATTGTTTGAGGCTTAACACCATCATCAGCAGCGACGACCAAAATCACAATATCGGTAACGTCTGCTCCGCGCTTTCGCATCTCAAGAAATGCTGCGTGGCCAGGGGTGTCCAAAAAGGTGATCTGTTTGCCGGACGGCATAGTCACTGAAAATGCACCAATATGTTGAGTGATGCCCCCATGCTCAGTCGCGACGACGGAAGACTTTCGAAGCCAGTCGAGGAGGGTTGTTTTTCCATGGTCAACGTGACCCATGATGGTGACAACCGGCGGTCTGGGGGAGAGCTTGGATTCATCTTCTACAGGCGGAGCGGGCACTAAATCATCAACTTCGGTTTTGGTCATAGGTTCAAAGTTGAACTCCGCAGCAATCAAACCGGCAGTTTCCGCATCAAGGACAAGGTCGTTCGTAACTCCATCGAATCCCATATCTTCTAAGCGCCGAAGAAATTCGGCGGGGCGGATTGATAATGCTTGGGCCAGGTTTATGACACTGATGAAATCTGGGAGGTATATAGGAGTTGGCTTTGCAATAACTTTCTTGACCGCTTTACGGCGTCGGCCAGAGTATCCGTCGTCCTGGTCAAAGTTACGGGAGCGTCCACCTCGCCGCTGAGATCTCTCGTCGCGCCGGCTCTGACGTCCAGAAGGCTCCACATCACCTTCGCCATCTTCACCATCAACTTCGGATGCACGCCCACGTCGTTTCCGTTGTTTCTTCGGCCGTCTTGGCTCCTCTTCTCTTTCTTCCTCTTCCTTTGGCGCTTCGGTATCTATGCCTACGGTACTAGGCTTTTCACTTGGTTTCTGATCCTGAATCTCTTTTGCCTGTTCCATATGTTCAGCTTCCATCTTCGCCATAAGCGCGGCTTGAAGCTCAGGTGCGAAATTTCGAAAGGAGGGTAACTTCGACTGACGTCGAGACTGTTGTGGAGGTTCGGCGTAATGCGGCTGCTCAGGGTATGGCTTTGTGTGTTGATTCGGGGTAGTAACGTTTGAGGGAGGGGAGTGACACGAGGGGCAAACGGGGTCAGCCTCAGAACAGCCGTTTCCGCATTCTGGGCAATTCCACCATCCCTCTCCTGTCGCCATCACAAATTTTAATGGTGTCCGGAATGGCTTTGACTAAATTAAGAAGAAATATGCCCCGTCAGTATTAATCCATATCCGTACATAGCAATGTCCTTACCTGTCGCGGCTGCACTTGTGGCTGCCCCTGCGAGGTTCGTCTGTGTACTTGGTGTTGTTGACTCCGTGGCTGCTGCTGGAAGGCTTGTTGCTGGGATCCCCATCGCTGAGATTGCTCGCGCGGCTGTGGTTGCTGTCGAGAGAACGGGGGTGGTTGGGAGCTCCATTGCTGGCGTCCTGCGAATTGCGATGGGGGCTTTCGTTGTAATTGTGATTGTGGTTGCTGCTGCTGTTGTAGCTCCTCCTGCTGCTTTTGCTGGCGCTCATTCTCTTGAGATAACAGAGATTTCCGCAGCTTTTGCTCTTCCTGTGTGAACTCTACCTTTCCCGTAAACGAAGGCGCTGACCACCCACCACCACCAAACCCTGAGCCAAAGGGTTTGGGCTTCGGCTTCGAATCATTCCCATCCTGTGACTTTGCAGCCAAGTTAGGAGAAGAGGAGAACTTGGAGTCCGAGCCGAAATGCCGAATCAATCGCTTCTGGGCATCTCTGTAGACTGGAAGCTGCGGGTACCTAGTGCGCCCGCTGGGACAAGAATGCAGCGTCTTGATATAGAATCGGATTAGCACAGCGAAAGTTGATTTCTGACAAGGTATAGACTGCGATTGCTCACCTTTAAGAATGACTGCCGCTGCATATTTGAAACCTCAGCAATCCATCGCGATACTCATCGGCCAAGTCGACTGCAGCTGCCGTTCTTCAGGCACCTTTTTTTTCGAGGTGCATCGGCCCGACCTAGACCCCGAGGTCCCCGGCGGCTGCGCTTGGCACACGTGCAGTTTTCCCCTGGCAAGCGGCGCCTCCAGCTTATCGCGCCATCGATAAACCTTTACTAGCCCGAGACGCTCTTTTTTCGCCGAGCAATTGACCTGCACCCGAACAGCTCATCAGGAATTGCAAGGCTACCGTTACTTTCTTTGACCTGTCACAGTCATTTCCGCAGAAAAGTGTTGAATTCTGTCGACTAGTCTTCTGCCTACCTACCTGTCCTTTCTCTCCACATATTTATAGTCGTCTCGGCGTTTCAAGAGGGCGGGGAAAATCACAATGGCTGCCGCAGAAGCTTTGGAGTCGGAAGGCGCCTTGCGCACCATCAAGGATTTGGGAGCTGGAGCTGTGGGAGGGTTTGCTCAGGTCTTATTAGGCCAGCCATTCGGTATAGCTTCTTTCCCCTACCTTCCCATGGCTATCAATTCACCTCTCTAACCTCTCGTCATAGATATCGTAAAGGTCCGCCTTCAGACGACCACACAGTATTCCAATGCGTTGGACTGCGCAAAGAATATTCTCAAGAAGGAGGGCCCATTGGCATTCTACAAGGGAACACTGACTCCCTTGATAGGAATTGGTGCTTGTGTACGTTCATTGTGACACAGTTACGCTTATTCGTTCGTTGCTCCCCTCCTAACAAGCTACCATTTTGTAGGTCAGCGTTCAATTCGGTGCTTACCATGAAGCGCGGCGACGTATGGAGGATTTGAACACGCGCAACGGCCATGCTGACCCCACCCTATCCTATTCACAATACTACTTGGCCGGTGCATTCGCCGGTATCACCAACTCGGTTCTTTCCGGCCCTATCGAACACGTTCGTATTCGACTGCAAACCCAACCGCATGGTGCCCAGAAACTATATAGCGGACCACTCGACTGCATTAAGAAACTCATCAAGCACGACGGCATAGCCCGCGGTGTATACAGGGGTGAAGCAGTGACTGTACTGCGTGAGGCCCAAGCATACGGTGCCTGGTTCCTTTCCTTTGAATATCTCATGAACTGGGAAGCACAGCGGACTCAGGTCAAGCGGGAAGATATCTCCAGCGTCAAGATTGCAGCCTATGGTGGATTGGCTGGTGAGGCACTGTGGCTGACCAGCTACCCATTCGATGTGATTAAGAGCAAAATGCAGACCGACGGGTTCGGCCAGCAACAACAATACAAGAGCATGAGAGATTGCTTCAAGCAGACTCTCGCTAAGGAGGGATTCATGGGCTTCTGGAAGGGCATTGGCCCAACGTTGCTGAGGGCGATGCCAGTGTCTGCTGGTACCTTTGCAGTGTAAGTATTCCCGACTATTCCCTATCTCGGTACTAAGGTAAACGACTTGCTAACGGACCTGTTATAGTGTTGAGCTTACGATGAGAGCACTTAAATAGTGCTGATGTGCCGTTGCCATTGTATTCATTCTTTTTTGCTCTTGCTGTTCTTTTTTCGCTCACTAAAAGTCTCCTGTTGGAAACTGCTGATAGACATCATCAAGGGATGTTTGATATATTCCTTGGGTTCAGATCAAAAGCTACATATGTATCTATATACCAGACAATATACGTGATTAGATTATATTTGCAATAGAGAATCACTGGTGATAATTGGTGATAGTTTAATACTAATTCCATAAGGGCAGGACACCCGGATACTACATTCCAGGAATAAGTCCCAGCTAAAGCATACCAGCCCATGTAGAAAAGAGGAACAGACAGAACCAATTCAAAAAGCCCAAATGATTGACATTTAGAAAACTGTGTAATCGATTGTAAGTATACATTTTCATTCCAATAAAAAAGTTAAAAAGCTTCTAAACTATCATTCTCTATAAATACAATTATACCCAATCTCCACCAATCCCTTTGTTGTTAACCACCACAGAAGTCAATCTAATTTTCTCCTAGGCTAACTCGGCGATAAGGCAATTTTCCAGCCTTTGTTTGCTCCAGCCGTGACTTCTGACCTGCCTCACCTGCTCTTCCTAGTACACCAGCGATCAATCCAATACTTCGCAAACTGTCATCATTGGCGGGAATGGGATAGGTGACTTTCGATGCATCAGCATCAGTATCAATGACACCGATAGTTGGGATGACCAAACTCGCGCACTCCTGCAGCAATGCCGTATTCTCAAGAGGGTTTAGACAAACAACTAAATCCGGCTTGATAGAAGCACGCCCCTCGAGCTTGTCTGCGAATTCAGGCAGTTCATTATCTAGCTCATCCACAACTTTGGTGGCACATTCGCTCAGTAGCTGTTCACCGTTGGTCAAGGTTCCCGGCCTCCAGCGGTCAAAGATGTGATAACCACCAGCTAGCTCTGCAGCACGCACGACGAAACGGGATTGATTCTTTCGAGTACCCACGAACAAAATGATACCTCCGACATGTGCAACTCCCTCGACGATTTTAGCGGCTCGCCGGAGGTGGGCGGCAGTGACTTCGAGGGAGATGATATGCACGCCTTGACGGATACCGAAGATGTAGCCTGAGTTTCTGGGGTTCCATAGCGACGTTGAGTGGCCAAGGTGTGTCTGGGATGCAAGAAGGAGTTCAAGGGTGATATCGGATGGTGAGGGAGGGTTTTTCATTATATATTCCGGCCTGTAAACTTCTTGAACGATGGATCCGGTGCTTTGGTGGTCATGTCCTATATTTCAAGAAGCATAGAAAAGTTAGCTTCATGATTATTCGATGAAATTTCATAAATGCACGTCTGCCAGTAAGTATAAACGCAGCCACGGGTAAGAAAAAGGGGCCGCTTGTCAAATGCTTGGGCTACTACGTACGTGCATTGGGCTTGGTGACGAGCTCATGTTGCGGAAACTCAGGCACTGGTGGAAAAGCCTCCGCCTCATAAGAGACAGCTGATGCAAAAGCACCGTTCTCTTCGCTAGTAGCATATTCAAGTGTCGATGTGAACGCGTTGGAATCGTTGGACAGGAATCGCGCTCTGGGAGCTGCGATGCGGAGTGACCCGAGTGCAGACCAGGCTGGCAGGTAAAAGATGGATTAGTTACTCAATTGGTTAATAGATGAATGGCGACCAGATACTAACCTTGCCGCCTAGCGAAATTCCGTACTATCATGGTGTGCGGGCAATGAACAGTTCACTTCTTGATCATGAGCCTTGATCACCAGAGCAAAACCTCGAATTGTCGATATCTTTTTGATGCTTGGCGCCAAGCTACGAGCATGGTTTACGTCACATGATATATCTGATTAGCTAATATCAGAACTCGCACAGCTACATGCCTGGAGATGGCTTCAACAGTGGTGGAAAGAAGCTGTGGACATGGTTATGAACAGTCCTTTGTTAGATAGCACATATCATTCGAGACTAGAAAATGTCTTGTAAAGCCGCGCTGTTACTAATTCTCTCAATTTATTATCTGGCAAATCCTCTACCTGTGGAGTATATACATCGCGGCTAGCCTAGCACTGAATGCCTATGGCGACTAGGCCTAGAGAAAGAGGAACTGGGAGGCGGGTTCTGGAGCCCGAACCAGTCCAGCTCTTTGGAGCTTCCCAACACTCTGTAAGAGAAGGCTTTGAAGGCTGCTGTGGCATTGGGGAACATTGATCTCCCTTGGATGGCTAGAATGGAACGAATCCCAATCCCTACCACCGCTAGCAACCCATACTTTGCGTGTCGCAAACGCTGGAAGGGGCAATCGACATTCAACCGTCTCCAGGGTATTGGGGGG
>JAPERC010000114.1:0-55982 GCA_030411455.1 Arthroderma sp. MBC 290
GTGGTATATTCTGAAAGAACAAGAATGCGAGAATCCCATGATGCGCCCATGACTTAAATAGGTCATGTCGCTCACACGACTAGCCTTGCTTTGCGTGAAAAGCTCGGCGAGGGAGATTCCACAGCTTTGGTTCACTCCATCAGGCAAAATAAGTGACAGAAAACATACGAAGCTCACTACTGTCCCACCAACGTGAATGGGGTCCGTAATGTGCCTTTGTTTATCGTGTTTTTGTTTCCTCTTCACCACTCTTTAAAACCATTCGGATCCCCCCCAACTAGAAAACAACAATAGCTATGACTGATGGAGAACAAAGACAGGACTTACATTTAATATAGGTTGCTGTCCCTGCGCAAGGGCAGCAACGCTACCTGGGATTTGAGCGGGCGCAGAGCCAAGAGTGAGAGCAGGCTGTGAAGGAGGGAGAAACTGTCGGTGTTGTCCGTCGGAAGGATGTATTTGATTCCCGAACAGACCTCCCGGCTGGTTTGAAGCTTGTAAGGACGACTGTGGCGCGTTGGATACTGAATTCGCGCCGAGGTTGGACAGTAGTCCATTTGGCCCATGGATCGTACTAGGGACCTTGGAGGCGACTGGCTGATGTATAGGGATAGAACCGGTGTGGCTTTGGACAGGATGCTGGGCTTGTTGCTCTCGATGGTATCGTTCGGCCAATTCACGTTCCCTTGCGCGCATTTCACGTTCCTTCAGCTCGCCCTCTCTTTGCATTTCGCGTTCGAGCTCCAGCATCTCTAGGTCCCGGTGTCGTGGCCGCCGTTCTCGGTCGCGATTGAGCGAAGGTGGTGGAGAGGAGTGTTGTTGGATCGTCTGGCCGATACCGGGCAGCGAATGACCCGACCCGAGCGGTGGCTGCTGGTGCTGGTTGTATCGCGGCGGTTGCTGATGCGAGGACGGCTGAGCCGCGGCGCCTTGGGTTAAATCCGCCAGGGTCGGAAGAGTGTGACTGGACGGCTGGCTCGCAGGATGATAAGAACCTATTGCGCGAGGAAAGAATTAGCTGATCACAGCCAACAAAAAAAATTAACACAACAGCGGTTAAAAACGGGAAACGTACCTGGCGGTGCTGGCAGCGTACGAGACGGATCTTCTAAAGGAGGATTTTGGCTGCTTCGCGAAACTGATCAGTCTACAACATCTTTCTGGTATACCGATACCGGCTTGCGAAAAACCGCAACACCTAGGCGATGATGATGTCAGGGGCAACTTACCCAAAGGACCCAAGAGGACGGCCTGGTTGCTGGTTCATCTGATCAACTCCAGGATGGGCCTGCGGTCCGGCCGCAGAATGCCAACCATCCTTAGTGGAAGGGTTCATTGCAGTCGGTAAAGACCAGGCAGAGTTGTTGACGTTTTTCGCTGGCCGCAACCGAGTCGCAGACCGAAGGGAAGCTGGTATTAAGATTAGATCTTGGATTAAATTTGCAAGGCCAGATATCGGCGTCCGCGGAGGGGAATCAGTGCTGATGCAGTAAGAATATCATTAGAGGCACGTTATAATCCGAAAGAGCGTATAAACCGCTGTTGAAGCTCTTGAAGCCAGCGTGAGGTTGGGATGAGAGGGCGGAAAACTCAAAGCTGGAACAAGAGAGAGTGACGGCGGAAGCGGTGACGGCCTAGCGCCTTTTTTTTTGCCGGTGGTGACTTGACCAAAAGCGGTGTTAGCGTGACCTACCACGTGATATATCCCCCACACGGAGTAAAAAAACACCGAAAAACCGCCAAGACGCGCTTCCGTCATCGCGTTGCAAACACGAAATACCCGGAGTTAAGTCGGAGCTCGTGTCGGAACGGATCATCTTCCTGCCGGTTTGACTGTCGGGCGGAAGGACAACATCGCTACTCGATCGCCTTAAGATGGCTTTGTCAAGCTGAGTTCTTCGTAACTTAACTCACTAGCTTGCTCGCTTCTACCACGGGAGCGTACATATCTCTCCCCCGGGCACAGGTGGCTTGGGAATGAATATATATCGCGATATGGACTCTCTGTACTTTGTACGCCTGGCTAAAACATGGGAATGCCCCCTGTTTACTGGCTTTCCTCCCTTACATGACCAACCAGTACGGCTTTTGCTTGTTGCTATTCTTTGCCCATACCAAATTTTAGAGTCCGCTAGCTAGTGGCCTAGCTAAAAAAATCCGCTCCATCTTTGGCGCCAGCGACGGATATCAAAATCCGCCAAGAGGACCATCCTTGTAGCGCCGCTGGAGTCAGACTAATTTTCCCAGGAGTGGGTTAAAGGGAGCCTCGCTGGGATTTTCCTCCAATTCATTGACACTCATACCCAGATGCCCCGTTCATTTCTATCGTGAATGGTGTTGAGTTGAGCCATCAAATCACCTTCCTTGTTGTACACATAAAACCGGCAGAGAGCTCTTCTCTTTGGCCAATTTTGCTGTTCACAATACCAAATAAACAAGGACTTCGAGTTAAATAGCGCGTGTCGTCAGTTTAAAGCTTCTGCTGGCAGCGTTTACTTTCCCACGATGGATACATTATCGCCCCAACTTGATATAGACCAGAGGGTGGGTCTCTCATACTGACGACGTTCTATCGTCTCTATCGTTTTTATCATTATTGCAACCTGTTCTTAACTGACCGGTACATTCATCGAAACAGGCGTTCCCAGAAGATGATTCCGACTACAGCTCTGAGTTGTAAGGCGCCCACCGTTATACTAATCTTCTAGCACCACTATGGAAAACCCAGCTAATAGTTTGTAAAGGGCGAGCTACACCTCCTCACTGAGCTCAAGTGCGGAAAAATACAACTGGGTTCATGGCAGGAGGTTTCATAGCTTTCGAGAAGGAAGTACGTTGGTTTTGCAGCCGCCGTCATAATATTATTAATCACTGACATATTTCGTGGTATCGTCGCGAAGGCTATCGATTCCCCAATGACTCGAAGGAACAAGATCGGTTGGAGTTGATACATTACATGTTCAAGTTGCTGTTGGGCGGAAAGCTATATTTAGCGCCAATCAAGGAAGGGCCGCTGCGAGTTCTAGATATCGGGACTGGGACTGGAGCATGGGCAATTGACATGGGTAAGTGATATGGCTTTGACGCCTTGGATTTTTTCCGTCGATCACGGCGAGAGACCTTTTCTGTGGCCTCTACGAGCAAACCCAAGAAAGTTAACACGAGAGGATAAAGCCGATTCAATGCCTTCTATAGAGATGGTATGTTAGACAGTCAGACCCCCTTTGGCCCTTCTAACCAAGATCTAACCAAGCAAGTGTAGGTGATAGGAAATGATCTTAGCCCTATCCAACCAAAATGGTAACAAATTCTAACATAGAGTCGACTAGTTTGATCTAAGCTAACTTTCAATTACAGGGTTCCCCCAAACGTCTCCTTCGAAGTCGACGATGTTGAGAGCGAATGGCCGTACAATCGGCCATTTGATTTTATCCATTGCCGGTACATGACCGGCTCCATCGCCGATTGGCCAAAGCTAGCATCCCAGGCATACAAGTGAGTCCTCCCACTAAACGCCAACACCAGCCTGACCCCGGCTCATTTTGATCTAGGCACACGAAGACAGGGGGATGGGTTGAATTTCAAGAGCTGAACCTGGACGTTTACTCCGACGATGGCTCGCTGAAGAAGGATAACTATATGAGCAAACTGCACATTCTTCTCAAGGAAGCTTGTGCGAAGATTGGACGCACGACTACCCCGGGAGGAGATCTAGTGAAATGGGCACAAGACGCGGGTTACAAAAACATCCAGCAGCAAGTGTACAAAATTCCATTCGGCACATGGCCAAAGGATCCAAGAATGGTAAGTCAGCCTCAATCTTAACTTTGAAGCTGTCTGGCCCAACGGTTGTGAGACCATTCGGCTTTGGCTTGCTTATTCGCTGACACTGGCTCTTTGCATCTTAAAGAAGGAAATCGGGGCGTACTGTTTGATGCAGTTCCTCGATGGCCTCGATGCCTTCTGCATCGCAACCTTCACCGGCATCCTCGGCTGGTCGTTGGAAGAGGTGCAAACCTTTCTTATCGGTGTCCGAAAAGAAGCCAAAAACAGAAACATCCATGCTCTATTCGATATGTAAGTCTGCATTACCCTCAGCGGTCGAGAAAGAGCGGTTCTAATTTCTCTCAGTCACATCGTGTATGGACAGAAGCTACAAGAGTAGACTTCTCCAAGAAACACGGTACGGTAATCCCGACCTGTCAGCCTTTAGTTGCCGAATATTTCGGATTCCCCAGTTCTAGTTGTGGTTGGCAAGACGACCAGCCCCAGGATTTTGTGTTTGTGTTTGCGTTTTTGTCAGCGTTTATCCATTCATTAAACCAATCAATAACTCAAATTGTCAAGCAAATTGATACCTTCACTCAGAGTCCAGCAAATATATCATATGCTTACCTCTTTAACCCATCTACATAACAAGACACCTAAGCAAGGGATCAGGCCACCTCAAGAAGACTGAAGCGGCTGCCATCTTGATAGCCACGTGATAATCACCATTCACATGTGAATTCTTTGTTCAATGATTGCATAGAGAACAACAATAGCTGAAAAGGACAGCAGCACATGAACAGTTTACTCTGATTACCTCTCAATCAGTCACATGTAAGTGTTTGCTTATCAGCATATGTATGACAGGCTAACTACTGGTAATTACTCCGCAAACTTGCGCGCCATACAGAGAATGGAGGGTGCTGAGCTGGGGCAAAAATACATCTCCGTCGCCGATCCCAAAACCAACCGGGGAAGGTTTCAAAGGTGGCATCCCAAGACTTTTTTTTTACCCATAATAATAATAGAATCATACCATCCGACCTTTTCTTTCTTTCTCTCGGGCGGAGCGGGTTTAGATATTTCGGATGAGCCGCGGTTCTGCCAAAGTCTAAGTCCGGGGGAGAGAAGAGAGAGGAAGAACATTATTCCGACAATACAGCCTTGTAATACCATTACAGATTGCTATTCATGACGTTTTTATTGGCCAGAGCGGCGGAAAGTGGGCGGTGAAACCTTAAAAAAAGAGTTTAGCGTCGTAATATGGGGTAATCTCAAAAGTACCTCGGCCGATACAGCTGGGCCAGGCTCGGCAGGTCAGATGCAGACGGTTGAAAAGACAACTGCTTCTCATCTTTATCAACTTCAGCTTCTTCCTCTCTCTCTTTCTCTTCTCTCTTCTCTCTTCAGTGCTCAACCCTCCTTAGATTCTCATTGTTTTATTATCCTGTACACTATCTAATTCAGTTTCAAGATGGCTCCAAGGGTCATTGTTGTTGGAGGTGGACGTGAGTTGCTTCATCTGTGAGAAGACGTCTCTGAGGCGTGGCTGGCTGACGACCTACTTTTTCTAGTCTCCGGTTTGAGTGCTGCTCACACTGTTTATTTGAACGGCGGAAACGTCCTTGTACTTGACAAGCAGAGTGAGTATTCCGAGAGAGTCCCAGCTGTAGAAGCCGTTCCAGGGCGGTTATGCTAATAGCTACATTTTTGCTACCTCAGACTTCTTCGGTGGTAACTCTACGAAAGCTACATCCGGTATCAACGGTGCTCTCACACGAACGCAAACCGACCTCGGAATTCAAGATAGTGTGAAGCAGTTCTATGAAGACACCCTCAAGTCTGCCAGAGACAAGGCTCGCCCAGATTTAATCAAGGTCCTTACATACAAATCCGCAGCTGCAGTTGAGTGGTTGCAAGATGTGTTCAACCTCGATTTGACTCTCGTCTCCCGGCTAGGGTAAGTGATTATGTTGCTATATCCAAGAGATTTTTTAAGCCTGTTTGCGCTGACCGATTCGCAGTGGTCATTCATTTCCCCGCACGCATCGTGGCCACGATGCTAAGTTCCCCGGTATGGCCATCACCTATGCTCTGATGCAGAGATTAGAAGAGCTTGCAGAGGCCGAACCCGAGAGAGTTCAAATATTAAAGAAGGCCCGTGTCACTTCTGTCAACGAGGAGAACAACAACGTTACCGGTGTTACCTACGAATACAACGGCGAAAGCCAGACTGCAGATGGTGTTGTTGTGTTGGCCACTGGTGGATATGCCGCTGATTTCGGCGAAGACTCTCTCTTGCAAAAGTGGCGCCCAGATACCATCCACCTCTCCAGCACCAACGGTGTCCATGCCACCGGTGATGGTCAGAAGATGTTGATGAAGATTGGAGCCAATGGAATTGATATGGATAAGGTCCAAGTTCACCCAACTGGACTTATTGATCCCAAGGAACCAGACTCCAAGTGGAAATTCTTGGCTGCTGAAGGTACGCATATTTACCCCCCATCTTTATTTCTAGCTAAGAAGCGGCTTTCTAACTTAGACTCTTGCTTATAGCTCTTCGTGGTGAGGGTGGTCTCCTCCTCAACTCCGACGGCCAGCGATTCTCTGATGAACTTGGTCACCGTGACTACGTTTCCGGCCAGATGTGGAAGGAAAAAGAGAAGGGCAAATGGCCCATCCGCCTTGTCCTTAACAGCAAGGCCTCCAATGTCCTCGACTTCCATACCCGCCACTATGCTGGCCGTGGCCTCATGAAGAAGATGACTGGCAAAGAACTCGCCAAGGAGATTGGCTGTGGTGACGCTGCTCTGAAGAAGACCTTTGACGATTACAACCAAATCGCCGATGGCAAGAAGAAGGATCCATGGAACAAGAAGTTCTTCCACAACGGCCCCCTCTCCATCGACGATACCTTCTACGTTGCGTTGATGGAACCAGTCCTTCACTTCACAATGGGTGGCATTGAAATCAACGACCAGGCCCAAGTTCTCAACGGTTCCGGCAAGCCATTCAATGGCCTCTATGCCTGCGGTGAACTTGCCGGGGGTGTCCACGGTGCCAACCGACTTGGTGGCTCTTCTCTCCTCGGCTGTGTCGTCTACGGCCGCGTTGCCGGTGACTCTGCCAGCCAGCACCTTTTCCAGAAACTGCTTGCCAACCCATCCGCCTCGGCCCAGCAACGTCTCAACCAGATCTCTCTACACATCGACCCCGCACAGCCCGGTAAGATCTCCGTCGAATGGACCAGCCCATCCGGACAAGGCGTCTCCGTAGCTGCCCCTAGCCAGGCCGCCTCGACCGCCCCTTCCGGATCAAGCTCTGAAGGTGCAGCATCTTCCGCCGCTGCACCAGCCAACGAGGTCGCCGACTTCAAGGTCCCGGAGAAGGAATTCACAATGGAAGAAGTCGCCAAGCACAATAAGAAAGACGACCTATGGATCGTGGTCAAGGGAGTAGTAATGGATGTATCGAACTGGCTCGATGAGCATCCAGGTGGAGCCCAGGCTCTCTTCAGCCACATGGGCAAAGATGCCACTGAAGGTAAACATTCCATACCATACATCACCACTTTCAATGCCTATTGCTAACTTTCATATCTGAACAGAATTCGCCATGCTTCACGACGACGAAGTCATTCCCAAGTACGCCTCTTCCATCGTCATTGGACGCGTCAAGGGCCAGACTCCAAAATTGGACCTGTAAATACAAGCATTTGCGCATCACCCTACTACCTACCCATCTCCTCATCTCATCTCTAAAATTCCCATCTAAATGCGTTGGATATATCACACATCTCACACCGTTTCGGCCATCCTATGACTTATATATTATACCTTGTCTCTTTCCTCTCTTGATATGTACTGCTTTCCTTGTTCATTTTCCTTTTTTTTTTTTCGTCAGCATTGTTCGATATGTATTAAATCGAGAGCTAGTTTGAGAAATCAACTAATTTACCACCACCATTACGAATCTGTCTACCCCGTGAATTTCACTGAAAGAGGGAGAAGCATAAAGTCATCATATCCAAGGCTCATCTCAACTATATACACCTTTACATTCTGTCCCTGTATATCCCAAAGTCTACAGAAATCTAGACAAATATAACACCAGATACACCAGCCCAGTACCAATAAAGGAAACTCCCAATCACCCAGAATGACCATCCAGCCGGACCCCTCTATCCTTAAAATGCCCCAAAACCATCCGCAGCCTCGCCACAGCAGGGCCACCCGCAACATCACTCTCCCCCGCCTGCTCTTTTTCCTCCACCTCCTTCTTAGCAGCTTCAACAAAGGGCTTCAAATCTCCCCATACCTCATCCTGATACCGTTCGTCTACAGCCAGCCAATCCCAGATACCAAGCTCCCTGAGTATTGTAGGCGCATCTTCGGCCTTGATGCCCTCCAAGAATTTCCTGGTGTTTTCGACGTCTGGAATTAGGGCAGCTGAATCGATGTCCGGGATCGGGGTACGTTGGTTACTTTTCAGGGGTGCAGGTCTGGCTTCGTATTTGGGCGTTTGATCGATATCGTCTGCCTCATCGAAGTCGTAAAGAGGTTGGAAAGACGGATCGGATAGGAGGGCGGATACATCCGATCCATCTTGTGGGTGTTGTTGTAGGTGCTGTTCTCGCAGTCCCTGGTTTGCGACAGAGCCGGACCACGTAGAGTCGAATATGGTATTTACAGCTTCGTTCTGCTGTTGCTCTGGGTTGGGTGGTGGTTGCAACGGGGTATGTTCATCAACGTCCACTAGCCGGCCCTTCCCCTTTGACTGCGAGAGATCATGTTGGTCGTCGTTGAGAATCGCATTTACCGAATCACCGTCGGCAAATGTCTGCTCCCAGGCTCTTTCCTGGTTATCTGCTTCTGAGGCCGAGGTCCAGCTGGAACGAAAGGACTCTCGGGCTGGAAAACTGGCGCTTTCGCCACCTTCGGACGAGGAGGAGAGAGATCTGCTTGACGAGGAGTGGAGGGAATTGTCTAGGGCTGTTCGGCTGGATGAGGACGACGGTGAGGATGCAGACGGTTTGGAGGATAAAGCGTTTGAAAGATCCGATCCAAACGAGTGTCCGGCAGCGTTGGAGGGGGCTATTGTGTCACGAAGGAGTCCAGAGGCGGAAGACTTGACTCGGTCGGCGATGGAAGGTGTTTCTGCTGGTTCATTGCTTTTTTTCTTATTTGTTTCTGGACGGCTGTCCTTGGGAGGTTTCTTTTCAGCCATTGTTCCTTTGCTTGTGGTTAGTTGTGATGGTGAGTGGCATGAGGAAGAAGAAGGTGATGATGAAGAACTGATTTTGCATGTGATGGGATGACGATGAAGAGTTCATCTCTGGTTCAAGTTCTTTCTGGTCATATCACAAGAGATCAAAGTCAGAGAGCTAATAGATGTCAGCAGTAGTAGAAGTGATGTAGATGTAGAAGAGGATAGTAGAAAGGGTAGAGCATCCTGTGGTCTTTCTGTCGTCACGATGTTATCATGATGCTGTCACGATCTCTGTAGCCGTGATGATGAGCAGCTGTGATGGCAAAGAATATCAACACTGTAGTTCTGCAGACAGCAGGTTCATCTTCAAATTCATCTTCAGTTCATCTCTTGATGGTTGATATCTCTTCTGCAGTACTTCTGGCGACAGCGACCTGGATCACAACACTTTTTTTGGTTCGTGGCCCCAACCAACAAACACCCCGTTTTGTGTCTTTCCTGCATCTTCTTGACGTCTGGATCTTCATCTTCATCTTGACATCTTCATCTTTTCTTCTTTACTCTTCTTTTTACTGTCTCTTCTTCTTCTTCCACTCTGCTCTTCCACTCTGCTCTTTGCTCTCACCAGGAGTTGTCTCCTCTGTGTGTGTCTCCCGCCTTATCCTTCTAGCCCAGCATACCTTGTCTTTCCTCCCCCACCTTGTCCCTCTATCTTTCTTCTTCCTCCGATCTTCAGCCTGTACAGTCTAAATTAATAGATACATCCAACCAAAGACGCCACAGCAAGAACTTCTTTGTACGTATCGCCTTGTCCTTCTTATCTCTGTTTGTCCTTGTAATACTGTCTTTCCGGCCTACCGCTGCGACTGCACTGATATCATCATCTTCGTTTTCCTCTCTGATTTGTCCCTCCTGTTCTACCTCGTTAAAAAAAAAATAAGAAAAAGCCCTTTAGGCCTTTAGGCGCCCAAAACAACTTGCATGTAGCGCCAATCCAGAGCCTTTTTCCTTTCTTTTCTTCTTTTGGTCTGCCTTGCCTTTCTTCTGCTATTTAATACCTCTTATCTTCCCCCCAGCGCATCACTTTCTACAGTCGGACCTATATGTGCTTCCTCGGCTTCTGCTAACGATCTTGCTCTTGACAAACAAACCCCAGCTATCCAATACTACTGTCGGACAACCCTTCTATTCTTATCGCCCTCTGTTCTAAGATCCTCCGGCCCTCCAGCGCCTGACCACGAATCCTGTGATCAATATCCCCTTCCTGTTCCCAGTCTCCGAGAAGGGAATTTTTTGGGCTGCAACATCTTCTCGCCTGCTGCTGCTAGGTTCTTGTCGGTTTGGAAGCTTTGGTCGAGCCTGATTTTGAGGGAAACCCTGTCGCAAAGGGTTTGATTTTCTTTGTGAAAGATGGTAGACGGAGATCCAGGTTCACCTACCTGGAAATTTACACAGTATGTTATGCTATTTTCGGCCATATACTCGCTATCTCCCGTGTTTCTAGCAATGCTAACTGTTGGTGTAGGTGTTTTGGTGATAAAGGGGATGTTGAGGATATCACAGAAGGTACTGACGAATCGAAATGATGGCCCATATCCACTGCGACGCACCGCTAACATATCTTCTACCTGATAGCTGATATCATTTCTACCGTTGAATTCGATCATACCGGAAACTACTTAGCTACTGGTGATAAGGGCGGGAGGGTTGTGCTGTTTGAAAGGAACGAGACGGTTAGCTACTCCCCATACCTGCTTACCACGAGCAAGGTCGCTAACTAAAAGCATCGGTGGAACAGAAAAAGACATGTGAATACAAGTTTCACACCGAGTTCCAATCCCACGAGCCAGAATTCGATTACTTAAAGTCGCTAGAGATTGAGGAGAAGATTAACAAGATAAAATGGTGCCGTCGGCAGAATGCTTCCCATTACCTATTGTCCACCAACGATAAGACGATAAAGCTTTGGAAAGTGTTTGATAAGTCCCTGAAAGTTGTTGCCGAAAATAATCTTTCGCGCGACCTTACGCCCGCTGGTGCTGTAGGTGGAGGGGGGCCTCCGCGGCCTCCACGACTTGCGTTTAAGGATTCGTCTTCTTTAAAGCTTCCTCGAATGACACACCATGACACCGTTGTGGCCGCCGTACCCCGCCGTATATATGCGAATGCCCATGCATATCATATCAACAGCATTTCCGTGAATAGCGATGGAGAAACTTTTATCAGCAGCGATGACCTGCGTGTCAACATGTGGAATCTCAACATCCAGGATCAAAGTTTCAACATCGTCGATATCAAACCTGCAAATATGGAGGAATTGACAGAGGTCATCACTGCTGCGGAGTTCCATCCAACGAGCTGTAACTGGTTCATGTATGCCAGTTCTAAAGGGACAATTAAACTTGCCGACATGAGGCAGCGTGCTCTCTGTGATGAGCACAGTAAGCGTATGTATTCTCCCATTACTTTTGGTTTTTTTTATCAACTATGTTGTGCACCCCCTATCTAACACTTAATGGACTTCAAGAATTTGAACAAGAGGAAGACGTATCTTCCCGCTCCTTTTTCTCCGAAATTATCTCCTCGATCTCCGACGTACGATTCTCCAATGACGGACGTTATATACTTTCCCGTGACTACTTGACCGTGAAGATATGGGATGTGAACATGGAAAAGCAACCGGTCAAGACGATACCTATTCATGAGCACCTCAGACCGCGCCTCTGCGATACCTACGAGAACGACAGTATATTTGACAAGTTCGAGGTGGTATTCTCTGGCGATGCAAAGAATGTAATGACCGGAAGCTACAACAACAATTTCATGATCTACCCATCAGATCCAACTAGAGAGACGGAGGTGGTTCTTCAAGCGGATAAAACGGCCTTTAAAGCAAAGAAGGTCGGTGTACCTACTCCTATTAACTCGGCTGGGTCTGGAAGAGGGGGATCGCGGGCTGGTAGCCCAGCTGGTGCTGGTGGACGAATGAGAAAGGAGACAGATGCGGATCAAATCGATTTTAATAAGAAGATCTTACATATGAGCTGGCATCCATTCGAGGACAGCATTGCCATTGCTGCTACGAATAATGTAAGTGACATCCCACTTCCCCATCCCCATCTATATATGATTACTCGCGTATACAGACGGTTCTGACGCTAATATTTGCATAAAAATAGCTTTTTGTGTTTTCCGCGCTGTGAACGCGGTATGGCAATAAACCACCACCCAACAACCCCTTGCCCTCTCATCCCCATTTCCAAAAAGGGCCATTTAACCATGTTGCTATTCTTCCATGTAACAATCAATAATGTCATCCCCTCTACTCTCAAAATCCTCTATCCCTTCCACATACACACCCTCCTTTAAATAGAAACATGCTTTACAGTGAAGAAAAAGCCGCCCGGGAAAAAGAAAAAACCTGAACACCAAATTTGCTGCAGCTGTTCTGAAATGGAAAGGGAAAGCTCGATCATAGACAACAAACAGACCAAGAGAAAAAGATCAGGGTTATATCAGATGGGTTACGATTCTACTTTTCTCGCCGAATAATTGAGCCGAGGGATAAAAAAAAGAGAAGAAAAAGGGAAAAAAGGGGAATTTTTGGATGTTACCTAGTAGTTCTGCCCCATTAGGTAGCCTCGTTTTATTAAAGAAAAGAGAAAAAATTGACAATTCATCTAATTAGGAGAAAAAGGAGAAATGGGGGAAGAAAAATGGAATTAGGACTAAATAAATAAATAATAGCTTCCTACAAAAATTAATTATTGGATCTAGTTAATATCTACTCTTTATATTGGGTAGAGGTGAAGCTTTTACAGCAGTTGCTCCTTTTTTTTTCTCTTCTCTATTAAATGACGCCTGGGTCTTGCGGTATTTATGCATTGTTGGAGCAGGCATAGTTTAGTTAGCAGCTAGGTACCATGTTTTGCATTCACATATTTATATATTTTTAGACAGGATTGCTGTTATAGTTGTAGCCATTGTATAAAACTAGAAAGAACCAAGGGACGCAAGTATCAATATAGCGGTCTAGCGGTATATGCATGGAAATGTAGAAGCAGATAAATGCTGCTTTAGATGAGTTTACAAATTCGCCGAAGATAAAAAAAACCAGAGATCCTTCAGGCTATCAAGAAGTGATAGGTGGGAAGCGGCATCACCGCTGTGTAGCCCGTCCTTCATTCGCGTCACTTATATCGTTACTAAATCCAATGGTGGGAGTACGCGAATGGTCGCCATTGTCATCGTCATCCCCATCAGCGTGGCTATTGCGAGGATAGTTCTTCCACCCGTTCTCTAACCCGAGAACCTTACCGGTGTAGAGTCCCTTGATGGTGAATACATGGTTTATAATACCAATTATGACGAGGAAAATGAGCAGAACGGTAGACCAGACTTTGAATGCTTCAGAGTCCATTATCATGCCTAGCATGACTGCTGCGTTTGTGTAGACCCCCTAATCGAGACGTGTTAAGCATGGATTGAGATATATCTTGCCGAGGGGCGGGGAGAGATGACTTACCCATGGGAAAACAAGAGACCAGGCTGCCATTGTGAACTTGATATTTCGAATCCCTCCAGGCTGAGAGATAAACGAGTGGGTTATACAGATGATTGCAAACACCCACCAGAACGTCCCATATGCCCACGATAGCAACCCAGCCAGCTGGCTCGCCAAAGCAATCGACGGTGCGGCAGATTCAGAAATGAATTCTCCACGACCATACTGGGCGAACGACCCGCGTCCTACCGCGTCCCCAAGAATCTGCAAAGCGAAACTCCCCTGGCCAAAGGGCCCGCACAGGATCATCGTCTGATATATCTCAGCCTGCGTGGCAGGGAAGTGCTTATCAAATAAACTAAGCAGGTATATTGTCTCCAGGCATACGGCCAGGGGTAACCCAACCCCAATCTCGAGATATGAGACTATAATTACCGGTACTTGCAGCTTGTAATCCAGCTCTCCGAACCGACACACCACACCACCGCCGGCTGCGGCTGTAAGGGCTGCTATCAGTGGCAGGAGGATAGCGGGGGTTATCCCCTTTATTCCCGGCGCCTGAAGCCGGACATAGACGTAGGGGATTCCCAGTACGGCGAGCATGGCCATTGCTGTGTTGATCCACCATAGCACAAAGGCGATTTTACCCCACGGGCCACCCCATTCGCGTACAATGGTAAGACACATCATTTGAATGATGGACGTGAATGCAATTGAGATGCTGGATAGACATGATGTCTCGATTATACTTGTGCGAAGCTGGTGAACTACGTGTTTGGGGTATAGAGTGATACGAAGCACATAGATTAAGATAAACACGACCAGTAGCACGAGGGTAT
The DNA here is from genome assembly GCA_030411455.1 of Arthroderma sp. MBC 290. Classification (NCBI taxonomy): domain Eukaryota; kingdom Fungi; phylum Ascomycota; class Eurotiomycetes; order Onygenales; family Arthrodermataceae; genus Arthroderma; species Arthroderma sp. MBC 290. The sequence continues at coordinate 14,323 of JAPERC010000114.1, forward strand.
ATATCCAGACTACCTTTGCGATTGTATGGAGACCGTTGAATTGGTAGCTTAGCCTGAAGAGGACGACGGAGATGATTCCTGTTCCTTGAGGGATGAGAAGCCACTGTGACGAGAAGTTGAAGAGGGCGTGGCGCAGGGCTGAGCGCGGTGGGTTTTGCTCAGGCGCTGGGTGGTCCACTCTAGACTTCGCGGCCATGGTGATGATGATGATGATGATGAGATACGACCAGCCCGACGAGAGGTGTATTTAATGAAAAAAATAGATATGAGTTGAGAGGGAGGATGTCCCGTTCTATTCATATTTCTAACCACCATCAAATACCGTGAAGGCCAGCTGGCAGATCTTAGTTTTGACCATTGCATGAACTGCTATTTCCGCGGTGGAAGAGCTCGACGGGTTACTCAAGAAAGCAGAATTGAAGCACGATTTGTTGCTGACTACGAAACGAGATCGAACGTGTCGAAGAGGATTTTCAGCCTGTGAAACATATGCATACCAAGCTTCTTACTCTCAGTCGTTGTTGCATCTAGAGGATGGACAGAGGCCTGGATTGCAATTCTTATCTTTGACAAGCTTTTCTATGGTCTTACAGCTGGGAGAACCCTTCTCTCTTATTATGATTCTTCGTGGTTTATGTGATCTTTGTGGCACGCTGCATGGCTGTGGACGCTCTAGGCCTACGTCGGATGCGACCAGGATAGTATGATATAGCAGTTTTCTCAACTTCAATAGGTGTAGGGAAGATCATGCAGATGCCGTAATTTGTCGTTGTCTCTAACTTAATAAATCATTTAATCGTGTAGGTAGCTTCATTTCTGGGTAATGGGGGGATAGGAGGATCGTGTTTAGCTGTAGAAGATGTTTTAATGCACCATCTGTTCGGCAGCAAATTCCTGTGAAGAGTGTCAGTCCAGTCAACTGAATCAAGAGACATGTCCCCCGTGACAATACTCACTGGGTATTTATCCATGATACCGGCGGCAACTCGCTCTACTTCCTCTGTCAGATTCTGCACCCCAGCATCCCAAAGCCTTAAAGTGCGGCCTTGTGTGCCAGCAGGTCCCACACCACTTATTTCAGAATCAAAATGAATAACTCCGGCGATCTGATCAATGCTGCCTTTCAACCGGCCTTGCTCCACCATTCGCGCAGCATACACTTCCGCTTTCTCTCCCGCCGACATGTCCCCGCTTGACTTTAGACCGAGAATTGTCCCTAATTCCTCGACCTTAATATTCTCGTAAAGCCGGCTAGCTGCGAGCAGATTGTGCTCAATAACAGCTTTATCCAACACGGTGAGCCCATCGGCCGTTTGGGCCAGCTGGTGTGGAACTAACCCAGCAGCAAAATTAGTGACTTCGTCCGTGGTGAGAAGCTGGTCCCTAAAAATCTTCTCTAAAATCCCATGTTCTTCAAGGGATGCTGAGCGATCGTCTTTATATAACCTGGAGAGGGCACGAGATCTTTGGGGACCTGCAGGTGCTAGGACCGCACAGCGTATAGAGGCCGAGAGAGCCTGTAACTTGTCCTCTTCATCAACACCACTCGCCAAACTAACATTAAGGTACTCCTGACTTGCATCAAGAAATCGACGCCGAGCATCCAAGATCCGAGCCTGAGAAAGTTGAAAGTGGAGCTTCAGCTCGGGATCTTGTACTTTTGACGGCATATTCTTTATTTTATTTAAAAACATCTCTGCACTTGTGGTGTCATCCTCTTCCAAGTACAAACGAATAATACGTATCCACATGCGAACTTTTGTATCGTCCGATATGAAACGTTGGGAGCTGTCGAGGTGGATGCCTTGGAGCACCTTTGCGGCCTGGAGATATTCTTCATCGGCTTCGTAGGCATCGGCGACAATTTCCCTTATCAAGGCATCTTGTTCTTCGACAGACGTAGATCGCGATTGAAGGGCTGTGATAGCATGTTGACCGACTTCGGTTTTAACGTGTGCGGGGAGGGGTCGGAGGGCATTAATGAAGCTGTCGAGGAGAGGTCGGGAGGCAACTATGCCAATATTCTCGCTCAAGATTGACCCTAGAAAAGCGATAAGGTCTGAAGATATATTCGGAGAAGCGGTGGAGGTTATTCTGGCAAGGAGTTCATCGTATTGGTGTGATTTTGTTTGTTGATTTGGTGTTGCCTCTATTGTCGTCAAGGCAGCTGTGACATCGGCGGACGCCATATTGGCAAACGGACACTGATATTAGAAAAAAAAGAGACCCAGTCCGCTCTGAAACCGCAAGCTATATCAAATTCTAGCTCTGGAGAAGGGATCGAACAATCAATAAAGGAATAAGAGGCTGTAGCACTCATAGTCCTAGAGTTGCTTCTGGGGAAGACCAAGCTAAATATATGACTAAGCAAGCTAAGATAAAAGTGGGGCGTGCTTTGGCTGATTTTGAGCCGCGCTTGCTCTGACCTCATACCGAAGGCCTCAAGAAGCCCGTGAAGCTGTTAAGGGGGCAGGACAAACACTGTTGCGTATAGCTCATACACACAAGGTCCTTATTACTATAGCCATACTCCTGACCGTACCTACTCCTCGTCCATCCATTATCGCCGTTTTCAATCGCCAGTTTCAAGCTACCGGAGTGCTGATACCATGTCGGGTCTAAGCAGGCCAGAATTCAAAGCTGAAGCTAGCCCTTCGATGGCCATCAAGGAAGATCCAGACTCGAAGGAAGCCGGCGCTGGAATGCTATCTGACGAAGACATTTACGAAGATACCGGAGACCTCGATTTTTCAAATGCGACGCAGGACGTCTGGCTAACGCGCGTTCCAAGACAGCTATGGGAGCAATGGTCAAAGCTAGATGATGATGAAGAAATACAAATAGGAACAGTTAGGGTGGAAGGCGACCCAACGGATATAAAACGAGTAAGATTTGTTGCTGAGATCTCTTTCTGGCAGGCCAGTGCTGATACACGTTCATTGATTTCAGATCAGTTTACGACTACACGACATTCCCCAGAATAGCACAGTTCCAAAAGATTACAATTTACGGCGGCAGAATGTCGGGCCCGATCGCAGTGCTTTTGCTGTACAGAATACTTTTGTTTTTACGGAGAAGGATCTCCCTGGTTACAAGGACAAGGCAAACTTTCTTTTCAACGAAAACCAGACGCATGGAAGGTCATTTCTATACGAACAAATGAAACGCGATTCAAAAAAACGGGAGAAAAGGAAGAAATGGGAACCGTACACCCGAAAAACTATACCAAGTATGTTGGGTCTTTGCGCGTGTTTTTTGTTTATCAAATGGGGCTAGCTGACTTTGGTTAGAACAAACCGGTATTGCTGCTCGTGTTCACGACGAATTCAACTGCCTACCCGTTGAAAATGAAGAGTTCCGGCGCATAGCTGAAGAAAGAGCCCTCGAGGCCCTCAAACCAAAGAAGGAAACAAAGTTCATCGAGCGAGTACCCGGAAAGATGATGCAGCCCAAAACGGTGGCTGCAGCGGACAAGTCCACATTCATCGTAAGTTCAAGGCCACACCTGTATCTCTACCTCACACATCATCCAATCCTAACGGCCTATAGCAAGTTGCAAAACCGGCGAAAGTGCGCGCACAAGAGAACAAAACGGCCCGTATGCCGCAAAACGAGCTTTTGGATCTCATATTTGCATGCTTCAGAAGGCACAAATATTGGCCTTTTAAGTCTCTTAAAGCTGAATTGAAACAGCCCGAGGCATATTTGAAACAAACACTAGAACAAGTGGCCCACCTCGTCAAAAGTGGTGACTTTGCCATGACCTGGGAATTGAAGCCAGAGGCCAGGGAGAGTAATTACGTGAACGCGATGGCTTACCAAGAGGCAAAGGAAGAGCTTCCGCCTACTGCTGGCTACAATTTCGACTCCGAAGGAGAGCCTACAGCCTCAGGGTTAGGTACAGATATGGAGGAGGATGACCCGAATGTGAAGTTTGAAACAATCGTATAAATGGGTTGGTAATCAATGCTTCGTGGCGTTCGTTAGGTTGGCTATACCATTGAGTATTTAGCGTAATTTGAGACAATACCATAATCAAAAGAATAAAAGGCCGTGTATAAATAGCGAAGCCATTGCCAGAGTGAATACCACCTAGTTGATCTTCCATATAGCGGTCAAGCGGAATCGGAAAATCAAAATTCCGTAGTAACTTGGAGGGCAAACAACCGCGGAGCGTGACATGAGCGCCTAACGTCTTCACCTTCTGTCACTTCACAATTGTGTTTTTTGCCCACAACAATCAACTGCAGACAGCGCTCTTTGACTATAGGGCTTCTTACTTCGTATCAAACAGTATGACGGAAGACGAAGAACTTATGGCCAGAATCGGCTTTCTTGCCGGTAAGTGATATTCGCTTAGTGGTGAACAATGATTCTCACTGATCCTCGTTCTTAGGCCAAATCAACCGTCATAAAAATCAGTCCCACCATACGGGACGCGGTGGCTACTCTAGTGCACCGTATGGTAGCCAACATGTTCACCATCGTGGTTCTTCCGGCTGGAGACCCTATCGTGGTCGATCGAGAGGTGCACCTAGACCATTACCAGGGCCGCATCGCCACCGCACTCTTATCATCAATGGCCAGAAAGCAGGGTCAGATTCGGCAAGCGCGACTCCATCTGCAGACGTATCGAACGATGACGCCCCTAATACAAAAGCTACACAAAAAGATGGCTGGGTTTCTAAAAGAGATCGCCACATGCAACTTATCAACACATCAATATACGACCAAGAGACACAAGCTAGGCAGAAAGCGATCGAAGAGACCATGAAGCAAAAGACACAGAAGAAAGCAGAAATGGAAAAAGCAAGGGTTCTACGACATGCCCAACGCACTAGTGGACCTCAGTTCTTAAACACAACCGCAGGGAACCCAGACGCAAAGACCTACACCATCCTTGTCAATGATATCCCATTTAAAATTGCCCAAGGCGGTGGCAAGTTGATCAGAATATCCAGTGAGCGCGCATTTAGGAAAGATGAGAACTCAAGAGCAGGCTTACAATTCTTAGATGACCCCACGATGGCCAACGCTACCCCGAAGAGAACGAAGGTGGGCGGTGTCACATTTGTACGCAGCAAGAATGGCAATCTCCATCGTCTAGGTGCAGTTGTTTCAAAGAAGTATGGTTTGACTGATGGCGACGCGACACGACGAGCACAACCTGACCAGCTAACGTTTAACATAAGACAACCCATGCCGGTTAAGAAAAAGAGCGAGCTATGCAAGAGATTTACATCGATGGGTACCGGACTCTTTCCCCTTCGACTTACCATGCTATATCCACGACGACGAAGCTCATTTGGCCTGCATACAATCTTGGATAAATGGTATTCTTTGGGGTAGAATGCTGACTATATCTTTCTTTTCTATTCTAGGTACCTGCTTTAAGGGCCCAAACTGCCCTTATACCCACGATCCAAGCAAAGTTGCTATCTGCAAGGAATATCTTCAAACAGGTAAATGTGATGCAGGGGATGCTTGCGATCTCTCACATGAACCATCCCCAGAAAGATCCCCTGCCTGTGTACATTTTATTCGTGGCCGATGCTCAAACCCCACCTGTCGATACGCACACGTTCGAGTTACACCAGGCGCACCCGTCTGCCGAGATTTTGCCATTCTCGGATACTGTAGTAAAGGCTCTACATGTGAAGAGCGTCATGTGCATGAATGTCCCGACTATGCCAATACTGGGAAATGTGACACCAAGCGATGTCCATTACCCCATATTGACCGAGCGGGCCAGATACGGAAATTGGCTTCTACTAACAAGACTGATACTGGGGCTTCAGATGAAGATATCTCCAGTGAAGAAGAGGCATATGATGAGATTGATTCCGATGATATTGACTCAGACGAATATGACGAACCAGAAATCATAACTTCTAAGCCCGATACTGGGGAGGTGTCTGAGCAGAAGGATTTCATCGGCTTCTGAGAAGCTTCGGTATCAATCCAAATGTTCTTGGAGCCGGATTTCTAGGTGGGTTTTTAACGAAGTAGAAGCCCCGACCTTTCACCCATTTTCCAAGAGCCCGATATCCTTTACTTCCTCGATTTCAACTTCAGGAACCTTCCATCCTCTGGGATGGTTAGATTAATTACCTACTTTTCTAACTCCTTTTTGTCTTCTCTATTGGTCTGAGTATTAAGAAGGCTTGCACGGGATTTATGTGAATTTTTCCTTTCTCGTTTGCCTTTCCCTGTTACTGGCGACAGCGGGAGCAGGAAATATATTATTTTATGCTCTGAGACTGAACTCTCCTTTTTTGATACTACCATGTTTTGTAATTCCAGTCCTATTGTTTCTGCATTGTTATTTCATGTATTGCGATACCACTCAGGAAAGATATAGTTTTTTTAGCTAAATGGAAGACATCATTCTTCAAAAGCTGCATCTCCCACGAGACATCACCCCTTGTTGAAAAGGCAGTGCGATACGGCATGATCTTGAGCTGGTCTTCCTCCTCCAGCATTGCCAGAGCCAGAAATAGCTCCACACGCGCCATTACCATCACCGCCCCCTCAGACCGCTTCGAGAAACGGGCAAATAATAAGATGAAACAGCCTCTTCTCCATCTCGAGGCTCCGCCATCGTCATGGAACAGAAAAATATGTGGGTTTCTATAAACTTGCATTTCGATTCCCGAGATATCTCGATACCGACTTTTTCACCGCTTTTCCTCCACTGCCTCACTTCTTATCTTAGAGATTTGTGCCGAAATTCATGAGTCATTTATACCCACACCGGGGCTTTCCCGATCATCGACTTTCTTCCCAGAGAGCGAGGGGAAAAAAGGGGGGGGAAGGGGGGTGTAGTTTTTCGATCAATCGTATGCTAATACGATCTACCTATCATATGTAGTCGTAGTTTGGGACTGGAGTACAGAAAACATTGTACAACGCATCGCAAGAGGTAAAAAATAAAGATAGAATTGTCTGAAACATGAAACAGTTGAATGAATCCCCTTTCATTTCCCCTTCAGTAACAACGGCGTCCGATGTCTGAGCTACAGAGAGAGCTCAAATATGCAGTTGCAGATGATGGTGGTTCTCAAGGTGGCCTGCAGAGGGTCCAAACCACACTTTCTACCCAGTCAGGAGAAATAGGTCGTGATGGATGTATCCTTCAGGTACTCATCCGGTACAACAAGCAGGTTTATTTAAAAAAAAAAAGCTCTTCAATTAAAAAGGTGTGATATTTTTCAAGATGTAGACATGCACGGACATGGAAGTATGCATGCAAGTTTGCTCAAGGAACCGAATGAGATTGAATGGAGGTATGGGAGAGAGATTCAGACCGTGAAAGGTGTGGCACCACATGGACAGCGAGGAATTTCAGAACGGCGATTATTCGCTAATTACTAGTCGTACCCTTTTGCTCGAGGTGGGTGTTACTTATTTCTAGCCTCCTGCGAAAAAAAAAATAAGTACTATATTTGTAGAAATCACGGCTATTACTGAGATCTAAGCTGGTTTGGGCGAATTGAGATTATGTAGAAGTAGCAGGTATTAAAATGACAGCGAACTCAGGGATACGATACGATGGACAGCGCGGTGGTGGAACATGGGAATATTTCGATCTCATCTTCGCAGTGCTTCTTGTTTCTTCGCTTAGGTGCATTTGGCTATGGGGACGACGACGATGATGATGTTGCCATTGTTGTTTGGATGATGGAGTGGGTTGTTCTTTGGCATATGGCTCGGAGCATCATCCGATGATAATTAATTCTTCAGTAGTATTAATATTATATGTTTCCCTGCTGATATCCTGGGCTGTTCTAGGCTGAAGATAATTTGAAATATAGGGCTATTGGCATGCATTTCCCTAAATCAGGCACAAAAGGTAAACGGTAACTATCCATGAAAGGCAGGTCGGCCGTTGAATAGCAATGATAGGATAAGATGGGATAGTAGGAATAACTATAGCAGGGAAGAGGGAGAGAGAGAATCGTCACATGTTTGGGGGGGGGTAGGGCGGCAGGTATAGCAAAATGATAATCATGTAGCAGAACCCAATGATGCGATGCACGATGGAATCCCCGTACATAGTAGGCATGTTTCAAGATCTGACCTTCGACCAGACCACCGACAGCCGTGGAAAAGCGGATAATGAAACGTGGCAGCGAAGGTGTAGGCTTACAAAACTGATGAATGGGAAGTGTGAACGTTTCATTATACCAATATTCTTCATCATTATTATTCCCTTGGTTTTTGATCTAGACTTGGCTTTTTCTGCTATTTACAAGCATGCTTGCGATGAATTCTGGCTGTTTTGGGCAGACGTGTAGCTCCTATTATTAACTTCCAAGGTATGTACATACACCTATATTGAAGAATGGACAGGCAGAAAGGGGAAGGGTATGGGTTGTGGCGGTCCCGCTGGTTTTTTGCCATCAGCTGCTCCGCTGCCAGCCCCCACCATGCGTTGAGAGCAGTGCAGGAGAGTGGAGAGTTAGCAGTGAGAGACGTGAAAGAATAAGAATGACACAAGCGACGATGGGGTTTAAGGTGGCGGAAGTCATGTATGTAGGTGTCTGCATATGTCTACATATATATCCACAATCTGAATTTTTTTTTAAGATTATTGCCTTCCCGCTTGCTGCGTCGGGTACCCAAGCTTCTTAACTTGGTTCTTTCTGTTTCATATTGCGCGTTCGCAAGGCATTATTGCAGGTAGAGGAGAAGTGGGATAGGCAAATGCTGAACTCGTGGAGAGGAAAGCAATTGAGCGTGGGATATAAGGTGGGATATTAGCGGGTAGGAATGGGCAAGGCATGCACGATGGGGAGAAGAACGAAAGAGGGAGGCGATAGCAGGTATCATGCAAGAAGAGCAGAGGACAAGCATAATGATGAAAGGAGACGATATCTCTATACGTATGCATAGTAGATATGTAGCAGTCTTGATCAAGTTTTCAAACCCCGAAATCAGAAGTGGCGCGGATATTGGGCGTTGTCGCAGATCCAAGAGACTGTGATTCGAAGACAGAAAGCAAGTTGGTAACCTGTTCGCCGCAAATGGATTCTAATATGCTCCATGACGTTGAAAAGCCAGGTTCAAGTAGATATAAGCTGTCACTCATTTGCAGCGGTCTCCTTTTTTCATCGCGTATATAATTATTTTGGCTGGCTTCGGGATTTCCTAAAGGGACCGATGTACATCATCACTCCTCGAAAACGGTCATATAAGGGACGGACAACAAAGAAGAATGGAAGATCTCGTATACTGAAAGCTCCTCATAGGATAGAGAGAGGTAATCAGATGGCCGGCTTGGTAGCATTCGTACGTTGGATGTTACCCAGATAGGTAAGGAGTAGTTGTGATGACAATGATGGGGATGGTTCTTTGCTGCCGGCCACCATTTCACTGGGCAGGTATGCTTCACTGCCGCGTAAAGCGCTCACAGCATAACCACGGACCTCCTCCCACGCAGCACCGACCATAGGAGGCCGAGACGGCCTACGGGGATCCCAAAAAAAGAAAACTGTAGCGAGGGGGGTCGCCTTCACACATACAAATTGGGCGCAGAAAATGAATTTGTGAAACGACACTAGGACGTATAACGGCAATGCTTTTCCACCGATCTTCCAGGTACATAAAGAGACGAGGCGAGATCTGATCAAGCAGGGCCGGAAAAATGCAGTGTGGGACCAGGTTAATTCCCAAGCTTCACGGAGAAACAAGAAGGTCAAAAGAGTCCGGAGAAATATGGTCAGATACGGTGCGAGACAACAAGGCAAAATTGAAGAGAGGCACGGAGATAGGGAAAGGCAAGGCAAGTATCCGAGTTTCACCGCCTGCTTTTTAATTTCCCACCCGTTTCAGCTCAGAAGTTGAAAGGGAATCTCCATCACGAGTATAAGTGAAGCCACCATGGGCTGACGCCTTGATGCGTCCCTCATCCCACATCTCACACCAAAGAGACCAAAATCCGAACCAAGGATATTATTGGCCAAGTGTAAGAAAAACATGGTAGAGACTGCAATGCACCGTTTCTGCGTAATTAATTAAAAGCAAAAAAAAAAAAAGAAGAATAAGAAAGCATTGATTCTGAGCGAATCAACGAGGATATTGACAAATACAGAGGTACGTCGTATGTATGCTCTGGTGAAGGGCACGGTGGATGGGCGTGTGGGGTGAAGCACAGGAACATCGTGCTTGACGGCATCCTCACAGCCAATCAGCAGGTCCTCAAAAGCATCGGTCAACAGATGACTTCCATGTCGTATGCAATCCTAGAGCAGGCGGTATGATAAGCAGAAATGCAAAAAAAACATAAAACAAACTAGACTCCAGACGGGTATGTATGCACGATGTGCAAGAAGAGCGAACGTTCTCCCCCCCACCGTATGAGAAGCTGAGTGAGTGCAAGAGAAGAAGATGCTTGAAAAGGCATGATTGGATGAGAGACACCGATTTCTCTCAGTCCAGTTTGAGTCACAATGTCTCTGGGGTTTCATTTGCTGAGAAGTCTCCATCAGCAGCGTCTTTCCAGGCAGCGATGCATGAAGTTTTGTTGATGTTCGACCAGCCAAGAATGCACTAGGCCTATTTTTAGCAGAAACTGTGATGATGTAATACACTTAATCATGTGACTCATGCCCCTCTCACACACGTTACTCTGTAAACGAAAAACCTTTGACTTCTCATGACAGCGGTGAGACGAATGACTTTGTTCCTGCTCACACAGGGGACGGTGCTACGAGTACGAGGATGAGATCACTGTGACCTCAACGGTTTTGACCAGGAGATAATATCTCGTTTGCCCTCGCCTTAGTCAGTGTACAGGGACAAAGAACTGTCACCTGCCGTCCGTTTTCACCTGATAAATGACCTGCTTTTTTTTTTCACAACATTTATGCTCATTAGCCGTAGGCCAGATGACGTGAGGCCAAAAGTACAACGGCAAATGACGAATGGTAAAAGTGTTAGCCTTGCCTTGTAATATATCGAAGCTCGAGCTCTTACATCCGAACCGGGGCAGTGGGATTATCTGGATACCGGCGTTGGACTACCAAAGAAGGCTAGGAGCACCTGGACTGGTCACGCTACTTTGAACAACATTACGTTATCCACGATATAAATGGCTGGATAGAAACTCCGTAGAAGTAGCCAGGTAGGCTTCCGGTTTATGCCCTTGGGAAAAGGGCGCTGTGGAAGGTGTTTACGCCTGGGGGATGTGCCTAGGCGCATGGTTATGGAAAAAGAGGATCATACCTACCGTCTTCTTTCAGCCAATAACCGACCAGAAGTCGACTGTACCTGAAATCCGTGATGTCTGAAGTGTGAGGCGTTCAGGCTGCGAGCGGGTAAAAGAGCAAAGGTAAGTGGAAGGAAGACGGGCCAAAAAAGGGTCTAACTCTATTCCATTAATTATTATTCCAAATCTCAATTCTGGAGAGCTCGTGGAGAGCATGGGGGTTCGTTGCTTCATATTGTCGTTTCAGCGGTGAGAGGGTGGAATTCTATTGGCCCGTTGGCATCTGTTCTTCATTCATGCTTCGGGATGCATTTTGCTGATGCCTACGAGCTCGCGCTTGGTGGGGGGAGGGTCCAATCCAGTGAGTCAGAAGCTCTGTAATGGACGGTCGGTCAAACGGTGTTTGTGCTTTCCTGGAGATAGTTGACGGGCTTCTCGTGTCACCCTCGTCGCTTGAAAAAAAGATGCGCCGCAAACATGATGGCCGTATTCATTGGACGGGATGGTTTTTATTGTTGCACCCTGTCAAACTCCTGCTTTCGGGGAAATTCTCTTTGCGCCTCATAAAATTGCTCCGTATCAGGTCGTCTTAGGTAACGTTCTTGACCGGGGGAGTTGATGGTTTGTTGGTTAGACAGAAAGGTATGTAGGGCAGTTATTGTTCTAGGTCCCCAGTCAGGGAACCCCGCTTCGCTTCCTTATTTTGCGGCGTAGACAAGAAGAAAAGGCGTATGGATGCGAGTCATCTGAAGATACTGGCTTGAAACTAGATACCCAAACTGGACGGGTGGCTAGTGAGGCAGGGCAAGGTCGGTCCCCCCTGTGTATTCGGCTGAAGTACGGAGGATTTCATCGCCCAATCTTTGAGTCCAAAGGCGATTACGAGGGTGACCAGAAAGTGGCTTGAACTCTCGCCCAGGAGGGGAGGGTAGGACGTAGCAGGTACAGACACAAGAAATAAGTGTGCGATGGTGAGAAAGAAATGATTGACCCGGATGTGATAAACGACGGAAAGTTCCCACCGCTCCCGCAGTTTGTAACCATGGTTTGCTCTTTTGGTTCCCGCAAGCTAAATCCTAAGTGTAATTCGAACAACATCATCAATATCGTGAGGGTGTAGCCTGTACACGATGGGTCACGATGGGACGATAGTCTTTTCGAGTCGACAAAGGGTCTTTTTGCCTGACGGTTAGACCCTTCTTCTGGTCCCTTGCTTGTGAAGGTCGATTCATGAGGATGCATAGCTAAGAGATGGTAAACGAAATACCGCCATCGGTGGGTATGGAGCTAGAGCTGCAAGTCTGCCCAAAGCACCAGAGACAAAGGGCATCCAATAGCAATGGCCGCTAGAGCTCAAAGCTGATGGCTGTTTCGTCGCCTTACTTTTTGGTCTCTTTTTCTCTCCCATGCAGTCGATCTGGAACATCTTGACATCCCCGTAATCGTATATCTCTTGTAAATTTCGGACATCTGCTTCTTCTTCTCCCTTTCTCCCACTCTCTACGCCGACTACCTATCAGAGTGTCAAATTGATGATTTTCTTGTACCCTTTTGGCGTCTCCATCTCGTTCATAGCGACTCCGACTGGATGGGGAGAAGTGGCGGATTCCCCAGGCACATCCGTTAATACATACATACGGCCTGTTTGATCCACCAGCAAGGAACCCAAAGAGAGTCGACAGCCTTTCGGGATCTTGATCGCTGTAGCCCTTATTTTTATTTATTTTTTTAAAGCGATATTTTTATTTTATTTTACTTTTTTTTTTGTCTGGTGGGCAACTTCTGATCTACCTTTAAGGTACGAAGTACTCTTTTGCAGGACGCATATAAGTTGATCACACTGAAACCCAGGAGAAAAGATAGAGAGATGAAATAATAGGATATATAACAACCATTCTCCGTCTGCCCTGGATACATTTTGTTTCTTCTCAATAACTTCAAGCATCTCATCTGATATATTATTTACCATCTCCAACCCCGCATCGTGCTTCCCCCTCCAAAAAAGCACAAAGTCACACACACTCACACACTCGCACACTTTTATACGCACCCTCTTATACACACGCTTTCTGCCGCCAAACCCACACAAACCGCCCACATCCTCACCGCCTCTTCTTCTTCCTCTTCTTGACCTTCTTCTGCTCTTCATCCATCTTCATCTTCATCTTTCTTCTTCTCTAAAAGACGAAGAATTTTCCATCGCCTATCACGATCCATCTTCACGCCCTCACGATTTTAACGACCACAGCCTGTAATATTTTATTCTCTTGTTTTGGTTAATTCCGCCCTTCTGATCATCCTTCTCTTCTTGACTGGCCATCATATTTTTATTCGATAGGCCAGCTATTTTTTATTCTTTTCTTCTTCTTCTTCACATCATATTCAATATGGCTCGGTTTTCACAACAATCGCCGACCTTTGACTTCTTCCCTCACTCCACTCCCTCGCTCGACTCGAAACCTCTCTTCCCAAGAGACGACGAGATGAGCGTGCTTGACGACAAGATTCTGGACTCTTCAAACTCGCATGATGTCTCTGCTGTTAACGGTACCCGGAGATCTTCGTACGACCAGAGTCCCGATGAGTTTTCCAGAAGAGACTCTATCTGGTCAACAGATGCTCATTCTAGGCATACCTCCCAAATGTCCACTCCTCTCTTTGAGCCTGTCAACAATCCTTTTGTTCGCCTCGATAATCAGACTCCCTCCTACATTCAACAGCAACAGCAACAGCAACAACAACAGCAACAACACTGGCCTCTGTCAGCCAGTTCTGGATCATGCACTCCCACTCCCATTTATGAAAACTTTTCGCACGAGTATGAAGGCGCCGCTCCTAACCCTTTCACCGGCGGTGCAGTTGGCCCTGCCCAGACGATATCCTATGGTCAAGTCCCACTCAGAACCTCTCCCACATTTGCGCCCGCCAACTCCCTACCCATGTCCCCACAGTCCACCCAGGGTTGGATATCGGGTTCTTCGGAGATCCAAGAATCCCAGTCCAAGCCCGTCCGCAACTCGGCTTATCGCAACGCCTCAAACCTGACCATTCGACGAGATGGCATCCGGAAGAAAAATGCCCGGTTTGACATTCCTGCCGAACGCACTTTGAGTAATATCGATATGTTGATCAGTCAGTCCAATGATGAGGATGAGATCAAAGAACTCAAGCAGCAGAAACGCCTGTTGAGAAATCGCCAGGCTGCGTACGTCTATCCCTTAGCCCACTCTCTCCCTCTCTCTACCGCTGTCTCATATTTTTTCTGTTTGCTAATTGAAACGAAATAGTCTTGATTCCCGACAGCGGAAGAAGGTTCACACCGAACAACTCGAGGAAGACAAGAGACAGTCTTCCGCTCTCATCAAGCAGCTCCAAGAGGCTCTCCAGGAGATGAAACTCCGGGAGTCGGAGAGCGATCGTGAAAAGAACGAGTTGCTCGAGCACCAGCAGCAAATGCGCCAGTATATTGAGCAACTGCATCTTGAAAAGGAAGAGTTGATCCGAGCCCATACCCTTGATACCGGTGAACTTCGCAAGAAGAACGCCATCCTCCGGGAGCACATGGAGAAGATGGAGATGAACGCCCAGTCTTCCGGTTCCAATTCTGGCTTCCGTAGCGACTTCTCCGATTATGGTAGCCTTGCCATGGACAATAATTCATGGGAGCCTTTCTCTCTCGCTGATGAGTTCACTCTCAACACCGAGCATCGCATGGATCGGGCACCCACTCCCACTCCTGCCAACCCATTAAATTTGGGTTTCAAGGAACCGGAAAAGGCGACGGAGAAATCCTCATCCGATTCTGGTTTCAGCTGGAACGCATTCTACATGTGTCTACTGTTTGGCGCCTTTGTCGCTTCAAATAGCGGCTCCGCCGCCTCTTCCGGCATCCCAGCTCTCTCTGAAGAGTACCGGGCAGAATCCGCCAACGTTCTCAGAGCAGTGCTCGCATCTGCCTCTCCAGCAGACGCTGAAAAGCCTCTCAATGCTGGTGGCATTATCGGTCCATCTTCTGCCGCTTCTGCCGCCCTTCCTACGACTATCAGCGGCTCTGAAATGGCTCAGATGACTTCCGCTCCTACCCTCGACAATCTTCATCAAGACCTCATCGCTCCGACCAAGGAGCAACGGCAGGAAGAAGCATTTGCCATCACAACAGAACGGTATCGAGCTCTTACCACGCTTGAAGAAGACGATGGAGTCGAGCATGAACCACCCCCTTCTAACCTCCAACAAGCCTATGCCGCGATGCGAAACAACGGGTTACAGAACCGTGGCGGAATCAAAGGCAACTCAGACGTCTACTCGCGTTCTCTACTGTGGGACCGTGTCCCCGAAAAGGTTCTTCGGGACTTTAGAAACATGGTTAAGGATTGTGGAGCGCCCGGTATCAAAGTTGAAGGATCCGGCGACCCAATGTGCACATCGTAATTCGATTCCGAGTTATTTTGAGAGAGTGTGAGAGAAGTAAACGAACATGAACAACAGCAACCAATATTCTTTTTTATAATCCAGGTCAACAGCTTTTTACTTTTTTTACAACTGTTGAACCAGTCGCTCGACGCGCCGACTATTTTCCTCTGTGGCCACACTTTCGACTTCCCTTTTTTTCGGTTTGGGTCTTTCTTTGCATTTCTGCGTTTGCATTCTAGGTACTACGAAAAGGTTGGAGACCCGGAGACCGCCGCGAGGCATACAAATCCAGTCACACTGGTAAAAGAAAAAAAAAATTGAGGGTTCCTACCACAACCCGATTCCGTTCACACGGACAAAAAGATATCCAACTATATACACTGCACCTTATATTTCCTTTCTTCAACCCTCTTATATCATCTTTTGGACTAGTTCCCCTGGCCCTGGCACCCACATGCTCTTCAGCAATATCATCTCCTTTGTCTTTTACTCTTCTTCCCCATGTGCCAGGCCATTGACATTAATCTTCTTCAACTTCTAGCTGTTCTTGTTCTCTCTCCTCTTACACCTCCCTCAACTTACTTGATATGGATCACTTCTCCTGCTTTACTAAGTGGCTGCGCTACTCCTGTATTCAGAAATGTTTTCAAAAAAAATCCTTTCTTAGCGTTGATATGTTTTTGGTTCTAATTCGTGTTTCTTCTTGGCTCTTTTGACTCTTCACTCTTCTTGTTGTTTTGGATATTTTTGAGCTCTTATCGTCTGCTTATGTGTTTATTTTTGGCGAGGTTTTCTGTATGAAGTTCTATGACATGATATGATATGATGACAGATATGAAAAAAATGCTTTTTTTTAACGAACACCAGCGATGGTCATGGGCGATGGAAATATTATTGGGGTTCCAGGTATTGGATATGGATGGAATATATTGTCATTTACTGTTTTTTACTCTACTTTTATTCTTACTTATGAGTTCACAGCGACTGGCTGATTGTTTATGCAAGCAAGCAAATATTCAAAGTGATTTATGCCTCTTTAATACTATTTCCTTTCCCATTTTCTCTCTGCCCGGCTTCTTCACTTTATCTTTTGGGCGTCATTTCTAGCAATGGCTTGGTAGATGCTACTCGGGTGGTGAGAGACTACGTTAATCATTTGTCTCTATCTCTAAATATCAGCATAAACTTGTCAGCACTTAAGGCACAGTGTGATCAATCACATATAAAAATACCATAGAAATACGATCAACAAGCCAAATTTGCAGGATCGAACGTATCTGGTTTGGTGCTGATGCTGATGTAGATCTCAGTTATCAGATTGACTTTCCTTATCAGGCCGATCTTATCACGCCAAGCTTTCCGCTTAAAAAAAGGCCCAAACCACCTGTATGAAAGTCTCCAAGCTCACATAGCAAGCCAGCCGTTGAAACTTCGCCTGCATCGTTCATCTCACGCTTGTGTTTTTCCGAACACTTGCCATCTCACCACCGAGCCCGATGGCACGCGATATTCATCCCAGCTAAAGCTTCCAGCTGGTTAAAAAAAAAAACGCGAAAAACTACAGGGAAGAAAGTGAAAGGCCACTATACCTGGATAATGGCTAGCTCATCCATTGCGCAAAACACGTCGCATTTCGTCCTCCCGCTTCCCCTGTGGCAGCAGCCAGTCAGTTATCGGACTGCGAAATATGAAGGGTTTACACAGCGTGGGAAATCCAGGGGTGTGAATCGGGATGAGGGCGATGAAGACGAAGGCGGCGGTGGTGGTGATAAATCGGGTATGTCTGGGCAGGAAGATGGGGGTTTGAGCGAGGATGAGAAGCGGAGAAGGCAGAGGAGGAAGGATAAAAGAAGGCGGGGTAGGAGTAGGTCTAGGAGGAGGAGCTTGTCGCGGGGTGGATCGGTGCGTTCTGAGTCTGTGGTTTTGGGCCCTGATGAGTATCATCAGTATAGGATTGCGGGGATGCCGGTGGATCGGGGGCTACCTGGTGGTAACTTCCCACATAGTGCCGCGCCGAAGGGGTTTTTGGATGGGAGCGAGGATGGGGATGGTGATGATGATGGGGATCTGGATGAAGAAGAGGACGAAGAGGATGAAGACGAGGAAGATGACGATAGTGATGGTAATGGTGGTAAAAGTACTGGGAGGGCAGGAAAGGGCCGTACTGTGGCTGTTGACCATGAGCTGTCAAAATTAAACCCACCCGTCTATTTACCTGGTGGTAATCCCACACGCAAAAGTGCGTTACGGCTACGTCACTTAGGCGTTATTACTACTATCCTACATCGATGCTTGATGGAAGGCGACTATGTAAGGGCTGGCCGGGCTTGGGGTTTGATATTGCGGGATGATTTTGGTGGACACAGCATAGACGTGCGCACTGGAGGGAGATGGGGCGTTGGTGCAGAAATATTACTGTGGAAAGACCAAAGTCTGGGCCAGCATCAACGTCAGAACCAGCAGTCTGGGAATATGAATATGGGCATGGAAATTGACATGGAAGGGGGAAATAAGACGGTTGAAGGCGAAGGGTCTGGCAGTTCCGGCGGGAAAAGGAAATGGTTCACTCGGGCTGGCTTTGAAAAGGCCAGGGAGTACTATGACAGGCTAATTCTACACTACCCATACCGCAAGATGGCGCCTAATGCGTTAAGCCCACTGGATTTTTACCCTACCATGTTTGGTCTTTGGATTTCTCTAGTGCAAGAGGAGAGTCGAGTCCGCAGAGAAACGGCTATGGAAATGGTGGAGGAGGAAGAAGAAGCTGAAGAGGACGATATATTTGATCGAAATAACTTCAACAATGGGTATGATAATCCCTTTGACGAGTACGCAGCAGTGGACGATCGAATGTCTATATCCAGCGATTTGCCCACCCGCTCCAAAAAACGACAACGCAGCCGAAAGGTAGAATTGATCCTCGAATCACGAGCTAAAGAACTCGAAGAAGCGCAGCAGATTGCGTCCCAGATTGATGAGTTAGTTGTCTCACCGCCCTATTCTGATAGTCATGAGATCTTGCGTCTCCGAGCGATGATATCCCTGTGGATTGGCGATCTTTTAGTGTCGTCCGTTTCGGTCGAAGATGATTTAGATGCCGATAGTGATGACGGATATGGCGAAAGGCGCGACAATGATGGCGATTTGGATCTTGGCTTTGGCGACAGTCGTCGGGATTTGGAGAGAGCCCAGCTTGAATCTGCAAAGGAGAAGAGACATTCGGAGCTTGAAAGGGCTAATGTACTTTTCGAAAAGGCGAAGACAAGGCGGATGAGAGCCCAGAGCTCTATGGGCTGAAAGAGGATGGGAGTATCCCGATGGGCAATGTTGTTTCCGAACAAACGCCTCAGGATAGACCATTCCAGCATTTACTGGTACTTTTGTACTGCACTCATGCATGCCGTTAGGAGTTGGAGGCACCCCAGTGTACCCTACGACGGGCCTACCCGACCGCGGATTGGGACAGGCTGAACAGAGTCTAATGAGACACAGGTTTTGGGCTCTCGATGCCGTCGTACTGACTTAGGAGCATGAACACTCTATGAATCAAAGGTGTGGCTGCTTTTTCGCAGAGGATGATGGCGGGAGGCTGCCTAGCCTCACCGTAGTCAGATTCATTTGTATTCTACTGGAAATCCCTAGATAACACTTAAAATACAATATAATTTTTGATCCATAGATACAGTCCTATGCTTCGATGTTTGTTTACGTTCGTTTCGATACTCACGTGACCCCGGGACGACATCGTGGTTCATTTGAAAGCTAATAGCGAATCCTCAGCGTTGATGGACGACAGAGCGACATCAAAGACAACCTAACATCCAGTCTGATACCCATACCCATTACCATACCGTCTTACCTCCCCGTTTACATGAAGTGAGGGCGAAGAAATGAAAAGTTCCCTCGAAACGCAACAGTGAGGCTTGCTGCTTGATACGACGCGAACATCAATTCGTCTTGAATACCATCCAGTTTCAAGTCTGGGTGGTATCACAGAGGGCACACCTTCAATCGAATATGAAGTCTTTAAATGTCGGTGCATTCATACACGGCAAGAAGCAACAAAATGGCACGCCAACAGCCCAGGGCCAGGTCCACAATGCTCCAAGTCCAAGAGTACGCAACGCAGAGATGGCAAGAATCAATGTGCCACCTACTAATGTAAAGACAACTCAATACCCTACCAGAGGTAGTGCTCAATCGAATACTCATTACGACGATGAAACTCTCACTCCTCAGCAGTTTGCGGCTGCAATGCAGGAAGAGCGTGGGAGGGATATGTTTGATACTGACTTGGAGGGAGTCGATGATTCAACAACTACAATTAGTTTGACAAGAGGCCTGGATCCAGAACTAGAGGCAGCACCGGAACTGGAACCGGCGCATGAACATCAGGGTGATCTTGTGGCGCGGGCTGGAAGACCGCTGTCGCCTCGTGACCGGGAGGCTCATAGGCGCACTGGGCTTACTTATATTGAGCCACAGCGTGAAGCTCCTAGTGGCGGGCATTATAGATCCATCGTTGAAAGGATACGAGAGCTTGGGCCTGATGATAATGATGTGGACCGAGAGCCAGTTGAGGCCGCTGGGTATCCGCAGGGGGAGTACGAGGGCACAGTGACGGGAGACAATCATCATATACAAGGGATAGAACACCAAGGGCAGGATATATACACTGAGGAAGAGAATGTAATCGCCAAAAAGCCCGAGACAATGAGCTGGCAAAAGATCGAGGCAATACTTCGGGGAGATCATGAACGGCACCAGCCCCCAATGGAAGACCAACCGACAGAGCGCGCCGACAGTCCATTCTCAGATACCCAAAGCCAAGTAGAGCCGGAAAGTTATACATCTCGACAAGATGAGTTCATTTCAGAAGAGGCAATGCGAAACGACTATTTTAATATCCCACCCACCACACCTCGACCACATCCAAGCAAACAAGCAAAGGGTAGATTCACAGGAGGCTCGCGTTTTGCAACACCTGCTTCACGCGCAAAACGAAACGGCCGATCCAATAGCACGGAGTTAGCTGGTGTGCAGCCTACACCTGGACCGTTCCCTACCCCCGGTATGCCCGACAGACCTCCCTCGAGACCAACTACATCATACATCCCAGAGCGGGACCACACAGAAGCAATCAACGATGATTATCATCACAACCATAACAACACCGTCACGACCCCAGGCGGACTCTTCGACTCATTAACCGACATTAGCCTCTTTGAAACGACGGATTCTTTTGAAGAAAACACCGCTACCCACCAACAACTCACCACCTCGTTTCCATCCCCTCAACTCTCCACCCTCTCACCTACATCTTCCAAACGCCCCTTCTCAAACTTCACCTCCGACTACCCACTAAACATCCTCAAGACTAAACCCTTCTCGGACCTTGACGCTGAATCATTCGACTATAACCCAACGCCCACCCAACCTATCTTCCAACAGCAGGATCCCCCGCTCCCGCTAGAGGATAAACTAAGCCGTCTCAACACGCTGACAGAAGAACAGCGCCGAACATTTTTCTCATCCCTTACCATCGACGAGTGGGAAGATAGCGGTGATTGGCTTATTGGGCAGTTCGGCTCGATCCTGCAGCGGACCAAAGAAGCTAGGCGGATGAGGCGGAAAGTAGCATCTGTTTTTGAAGCGGAGCTTAAGAGGCGGAATGATATACTTGAGGGAGAAGGCGCGGAGATTAAAAGGCGTCTTGAAGATATGAGGGCTGGTGGAATGGGCGTGTTGAAGGCGCCAAAGCAATAATGGGAAGACTGCCCATTGATTGTTGAGAGGTCGCATATCTATCTGTTTTGCACTTGCAAATTTTCACGCCGATGTTTTTACCTATTTCTTGCCTTTTCTTTCTTCCCCTTTACATGATATGGATTGTCATTTTATGAGCTATGAATTATTATGTACTTACTTGAGGGCCATTATGGATGAGCGGGCCGATGGCAACGGCAGATATCACTATCAAGCTAACTACTCAATGGACAAACAACACTTGTACTATTTTTACTACCATAACTCTTTACAATCCATCCTCACTAGGATGGAATATCCCGTTGAAATAAACATCACCGACAAGCATCCCAATGCCCGAACACAGAGTCCCGAATTTACCAACAGGAAAAGTTTCAAGTCATATAACTATTTGGATACACATACATACACAGGGTGCTCAGGGAACAAACACATGCCCATTTTGCCCCCTTGATGTCCGAGATAAAGCAGAAAAAAATGAACATGTAGAAAACAGCCGGATTCCATCACCGCCAAACATCGATTTCGTGCCTTGCTTAAAAACGCCGAATGAGAAGAATTCGAATAAAACAAAAATCGAAGAATAGATGCGAGGGACATTATGTGGCCTGCCAATCAAATGATCCTGAAGGATAGTGAAATAGGGATAGGGGGTAATAAAAGAGTATGAGGGGAAAGAAAGAAGGGGGGAGGAAGATGGATCGAAAGTAAAGTATTGGGAAGGAAAGGGGGAAGAAAGATATAGATTAAGAGTGTTCGCCTCCATTTGCATTCATACCCACCCTTCCCTGACCCGCTTGTGCTTATGATGATAGCCTTGTACGAACGCCGGATATTGCTTTGAACAACTTGAAAATATTTAATAAGGAAAGAAAGGGAAAAAGGAAAACAGCATATGAAAGGAAATGGCTAAGTGATGCTAGAGGGTATGCAAGACGGAAATATGTAGAAAACCATTATTAACGCAAAAAGAGAAAGCAAACAAAGAAAAGCCGGACGCTATCTAAAAGTAGTGGATAAGATAGGGGGAATATTCCATCGCCTCAATCTAAATCCATGCAGACCTTATGAAGAAGCCACTTTTAGGGATAATACGGAGGCGCCCGTAGTATCATTCTTAAGTTACGTGCCGAAGCTCTGGTATCAGGACACGGTTGGCTGTTCACTCATAGCACCATTGTTGCTAGAGTGGGTAACACCTTCACCTCTGCATAGAGGACACGAGTTTCGTCCAGTTATCAACCACTAACGAATACATGTTAGTTTGTATGTCCTATTCCAGATATAACTCGAGAGCGGAACCCGGGCTAAGAGTTGAAAGGCAGAGAAGAAAGAAGACATATTGAACACATACCTCATCAATACATTCGCGATGATACAAATGTTTGCATTTGGACAGTAGCCTCGCCTCCTCGGAAGCTTCGTAGTCAGAAAGACAAATGAGGCAACGCTCATTTGGCGTAAGAGAAACTCTGTCTTCTCCTTCTACGCTCTCTGCGACCAAAGTCCCACCATATTCTGCGATCCGATAAAGACCCCCGGCGGAGGCGACTTCTTCCTCGGATGCAACTGGAGGCTTGGCAGGGCCAAGTAGTGAAGAGAGGAGAACCATATCCTCATAGGTTGGATTCTATTGGTCTCATTAATACTTTGTTTCTGGCTGACACGAAAATGGTGGTTGTGATAGAGAGCTGCACTTACGTCTGTGAATAAACTGGGTGCCGCAAAGGCAGGATGATTTTCCGCCAAATTTGTTCCAACAACATAGATCAGCCAACTTCGACCAGCGGAAGGCGATGGATCATCAGGTTCAACAACCCCGTTCCGCCGGGCAGCACCGGATCCAAGTCCACGGTGACGGGCAGCTTCAGAATCACTTCGTCGGCGCTGGCGAACAGAATTGAAGGCAGAATTTTCGGGTGAGAGCTGTCCTGGCTCTCCCACTGAGTCCTCATTAAGCTGCGGAAGTATTGCGGAGGCAGATGATGGCCGCCTACTTGGCGTATTAACCGCCGAGGACACACCTGATCTACCGGGCTCGGCAGGAGTGGATGGAGGTGGGTTTGGACCTTGAGGGCTGTCTGATAGAACAGTCGGGAGCGAACCTGCTAAGTCACCTGCTGAGCCAGCGTCGGACTGACGTCGTGACGACGTTTGAGATCTATGATTTCGGTGGCTATCGAATGTGCTGCCGCCCATAGAATACCGGCGAGGTGAAAAGCGAGAACGTCCATCAGATCGGCGAAGCAGGCTGCCAGAACCTCTATCGTTTCGTAGAAAGTTGCTTGGCGCAAGGAGAGGGAGTCGGAGGAGGGATTCAATGTTCAAACGATTATTGTGTGTATTATTATCATTGTTATTGTCGTCGTTAGTTAATCCATTGTTTGGCTGGATTGGGCGAACGCCCACAACGACTAGAGTGAGTAAGCGCCTGTCTAAACGGGGTTCAGTAGACTCCTGGCCATCAATATCCATTTGATCGGCAGTATTTTGCTGGCCATCAGACGCAGTGGATGGTCGGTCTGACGTAGTTTCGTGGTTCACAAACCGGAATACCCTCAAAAAATTAACATGAGGCACGTTGGAGTCTCCACTGTCGCTATTTCCGTCGGGCGTTTGTGCTGAGCTAACTTGCTGTAAGCCTTGAAGCAACGACTCCAGTGGGCCATCAAGACCATCAGTACCGACGGCCTGTATGCTAGGAACAGCACCACCGGTATTTCCTGAAAGTTGCGCCGCAATAGCAGTTGCTGCTAGATGCAACACACGAGATAGCGGGGTTTGTTCTTCCCTTCTTAACAACCTTGTCGCCCGAGATCGAATGGTTCCAGATTGCCATGGCATTTCCACAGGGGGAGGCGGGGGAAGCGGACGGTATCGAACTGGGTCTAATTCAGGCGATTCCTCGAAAACCATTTGTGTGTCCACTCCTGGCAGCGGTGGGAGGAGGCGATTAGCGTCTTCAGTGCGTTCAGTCGTTTCGAGCGGTCCACTGGATGGCGCAGGATTCTGAGTAGCGGTAGAGGTCAGGGGAGCTTGGCTGAGCATATGTGATATAGGCGCTGAGATCGAGTGTCGGACATGGCTCAATCTCGTGCGATAACGCCGTGATAGCCTAGAGGCGTCGGAACTTAACGAAGTTGGAGCGTCCAATGCTGGTTCAAAGGCAGCGTCGATCTCGTGCTGCGGTAGGGCATACGGATCGCGCGTCGTTCGTCTTCTAGTAATCCGACTCGGTCTAACATTTCTAAAAGATCGAAAGGATGAAGATGATAGTCGGGGTACGTCTGAATTCGAAGCGCCTCCAGGCGATAAGCCGGATCTATGAGCTTGACCTTCTGCCTGCGTCTCTTCGCCGCTGTAAAGTAGGCCCCTCAAGACCGAATTCGGAAGTATTCTGGATCCAAGGCGCGACATTCTTGACCGCCGGTTTGAGGATGATAGGGCACTAAGTTCAGCGGCGGTGCGGGTCCGTACAGAGGGAGATTCTATCGAGTTGTGGGCGCTTGCCAAAGTCGGTGGATCAGCTCTCATCGCGTCAGAATCAGGTGCTGACGACGGAGATTCCACCGAGGCCTCTGTCTGGCTTGACCATTGGTTGTTCCACATCAGACTGTCGCTATCTGGGTTCGACGGAAGTGGGCGGTGTCGCTCATCTTGCTCCTGCCTAGCTCGTGTGTCGTTGTCATGGCGCTCCGCGGTACCTCGCTGGGAAGAAGCGGCTTGTCCCATGATTATTGGAGACAGGCGAAGAGATTGAAATCAGCTGCACCAGACGCAGAAAGGCGGCAGGAGTTATACGGCCATAGCGGATGATAGAGGCACTTTGTAGAACCAACTCGAATGTTAGTAAGGCCTGGCTTCTCTGCTCGGATCAACCGAAGGTCTCGAGAGAAGGGAAAAACGCTTACTAAAGTCGTGACAAGATGCAGGAACGAAAGAGAGGATCGAGATGATCAGGAGGTAGCTCGGAGCCTATCTTGCTGAAAGTGGTGGCGAGGAAGATCTGCGAGGCTATACTGGGGCGGTTACC
This sequence comes from Arthroderma sp. MBC 290, assembly GCA_030411455.1. Lineage (NCBI taxonomy): Eukaryota > Fungi > Ascomycota > Eurotiomycetes > Onygenales > Arthrodermataceae > Arthroderma > Arthroderma sp. MBC 290. Next base: position 39,744 of record JAPERC010000114.1, read on the forward strand.
AGGGAAGACCTGAAACACGAGTATAGGGGACCAGAAACTGCGAAAAACAGAAAGGTTTGTTGAGTGCTTCTGCTTGTCAAAACGGCTCTAGAACCTGTCAGATAGACAACGAAGAACGCCGAGGTAGATAGAAAGTGAGGACAGCGAGATGGAGGGGAAGAGGACAGGCTGAGCGATAAGGCAGGGATGGATCGTTGGGGGGAGATGGTGAGGATTCTCTAGTGCAGGACAGCAGTGATTTAGAAGCAAACGAGAGAGTGAATGCTCAACACAGCTCCAAAGAGCTAGGGAGAGAAAAGAGAGGCTGGAGAAAGAAAGAGATGATGTTTCAACGCGACTTTGATATCTCCCAAAACAGCAAAGATGAAGCTCTCGCCAGTTTGCGGAATGCTGAGAGCTGGGTCAGGTGACCACATCTACGGCTGAAACGTCACCCAAAACATCTTCGCATCTCTTGGTGCGACACAAGGTAAAACTCCGCCTTCTTGGATATGAGGTTACTCGGTTTCTCTCTACGGCTATCTGGTCTAGGTGCACAGTGAAGAATGAGAAAGTAGAAGAAGTCAGTGTGGTATTCACCATGCTTTACAGAAGACGTGCGTGTTTACAACAGGTCAAAGGCTGTGTGGAAGAAGCCTTGCTTCAAAGGGTCCCAAACAGATTTGGTGCAATCACACTCCCATGGGGGTCTATTCACTGGTTCTCACTGGCTAGAAGTTGTCGAAACTACAGCCACATGTGCAGTCTGACTCTAGCAGATCTGGATCTCACCTTTCTTGCCCACCGCAGGAATCGAATCTAGACAAGCCAATAAAAGGACCAGGCATTTTGGAGGAAGCATCAGGAGCACTTCTTTTACCACAAACAGTGTCAGGCAATGTACTGAGCTCTTGTTCGATGTATCTAGCCGGGAATAATAACCAGCAATCATTCCTTAGGACAATGAATCACATCAAATCTCATCATCATCATCATCATCATCTCTACGTGTCTTGATTCAGCTCGATGCTCTTGTACAAGTAATATGCCCGACTATACCGGACTATCGGTTCCCGAGTTGAAAATATTGGCTGTCAATTACGTTGTTTGTCGGGCGATCCATGCAGGTCAGATACAAACTATCGATCTCCTTGGTCCAGACTTTAAGGATCAGCTGGTGAATTTCAGCCATGATTCTTCCACGAATAGCAAAATGTGGCAATCCAACCTTTTATTTCTGATGTAGTACAGTTGCCACTGGATTCCTTCACAGCTTCATCATCCCGAGATGGAAGCCACAGCTACAGCCCCAGCGCAATGGATGAAGATTTCATCAAGGTCAGGAGAGATGGCCGATATTGATCCAGAGAAACGGGTAGCATCCGCTATCCAGAGCGAATGTCCAGAGCAGCCTCCTGAAGAGAATGTACGCAGCAAGGTTAAGCATTATATCGCTCTCTTCGCTCTTTATGTAAGTCGAACTTATGCTCCTGATGAAGAGTATTTAATCGAATGCCATTAACTTTTTTGGTGCTTCATAGTCAACTCTGTTCATATCGGCGCTGAACACGGCGATCGTAGCTACCGCGATACCGACGATATGCAACGAATTAGGGTCAGCTATGGGGTATGCCTGGATTGGAGGTGCATATCTTCTTGCCGAAACCTCGTTTGCAACGATCTGGGCTAAGGTGTCGGACATATGGGGTCGGAAGCCAATTCTTCTAGCATTGGTTGTGGGCTATTTTGGTAGCTCTATTGTCTGCGCGACTTCAAAGAGTATGGCCATCCTCATATTGGGCCGCACACTCCAGGGAGCTGCCGGCGGGGGATTGATTCCACTCGTCACGATAATTATATCCGATATATTTAGCATTAGGTGCGCTGGTTTTCCCTGTCATTTTCCACGTCAATCAGAGATTCGGCGACCAGCAAGATCCGACAGTTGACTGTATTCGCATACAGGAACCGCGCGCTGTATCTCGGGCTTGTACAAGTTGTATGGGCAGTAGCATGTGGTATCGGGCCTCTAATAGGAGGCATATTCTCGCAATATCTCACCTGGCGCTGGATATTCTGGCTAAACTTGCCTATTTCCGGCACGGTGCTTCTGTTGTTGTTATTTACATTGGAAGTGCATAACCCCAAGACGCCAATAATCGCTGGGATTAAAGCAATTGACTGGGTTGGCTGCATCACCCTTATCGGCAGCATGGTGATGCCGTTGCTTGCACTTACTTTTGGGGGCATACGATTCCCCTGGCGTTCTGCCGAAGTTATTTGTCTATTTGTCTTTGGGTGTCTGGCGCTGGTGATGTTAATTTTCAACGAAGTGCGGTTGGCGAGATACCCTCTCCTGCCTCCAGGGCTGTTCCGGCGCAAGTCGAACATTGCGTGCCTTGTGGTTACTGCTGCTCATTTTTTCGTGAGTATTCCAGGGGATATATGACTCGGGCCGTCTACGTGTTTGTGCTAGTACTGACGTGTGATTTGCCAATTATGATATTAGTGCGTTAACGGAGCTGAGTACTACCTACCACTCTATTTCCAGTCCGCACTTGAAGTATCGCCGGTGCGGTCCGCAATTCTATTGCTTCCTTTGACCATCACAGCAAGTACCATTGGGTTATTTTCAGGCATCTTCATACACCTTAAAGCCCGGTATATCGAGCTCATATGGGCAGGAGTCGTGATTTTCATCGTTGGGAACGGCTTATATACTCATTTCAACGAAACATCGTCCCTTATTGAACTGGTGGGTGTTGAAATGCTAGCCGGTGTGGGTGCAGGTCTACTGTTCAACCCACCCTTGATTGCCCTACAGGCACTTGTTTCACAGGAAGACACAGCAATGGCAATTGCTACACATTCTCTTGTGCGGGGCATAGGAACTTTTATCGCCATTACAGCGGGCGGTATCATATTCCAAAACGGCATGTCAAAACAGTTACCTGCTTTGAGAAATGCAGGAGTACCAGAAAGTACCATTGAGCTATTCTCAGGAGAAACAGCGGTTTCGAATGTGGGGCTTATCAAAGAGATTTCAGACGCAGCTCACAACCAGGCGGTGCGCAAAGCGTTTGTGCTGAGTCTTAGAGGATTTTGGATCCTGGGGATAAGCTTGCTCGGATGTGCTGTTGCTGCGAGTGTCTTTATTTCGAATCAGGAGCTGACCAAGGAACATGTTGAAACGAAGACGGGTATTCGAAGAACGAGGAGCAGCTCGTCGACTATCCGCGGCGAAGAGGGCAACACGGCTTGATCACGCCGAGGGGATAAAGGTGTATGCATTTCGGAGTATCAAAGGCAATTTAGTTCATGGCGTTCTCGGGCATGCTCCTCTCTGCGGAGAGCAATACATTGGTTAGATCCAAGTCGTATGGGTGAGGGAATTAAAAACGATTTGCTGCGATTCGAAAACACATTTTACTCGCTCGTCTTCCTCATTGTATGCATTAAACGCCTTTCTTACCTACCCCGTTTGGTATCGCTTCACGCAGCAGCAGGCGTCAAGCTTGCAGAATACATACTATGTATACATGCTCAGCCCATCAGAACCCTGCTTCACTGCTGCTGACCCTGCGATGTGCGTTCCGAGCTTCTGGTTTTGAACTAGTCCCACCAAAAGGAGAGACGATTTGCAAGAATAAATGGTAGCGCAACCGCCGAAAACAAAACCACGTGGAAAACGCCAGAGGCGGAACACGTTTCCCAGCCAAGAAAAAGTCAACTTTGTGTGAGCAAACATGCAAATCGGCATGCTTAGCCCCAAGAGCAACAAGGAAAGACCTGACTCTGTAAACCGGGATTTCAAAGTCGACTGGCGCAAACATACAGGACTAACAATTTCCTCCTTTCCCCGCCCCCTGGAAAATGCCAACGTGCGATCAGCCGCGCTAGATAGGGAGCTTACCAAAAGGAGGAAAGGAGGGGTTTTCGAAACCAGTTATCAAGCCACCATTTGTTGATGATACGTTGAGGATGGACATATATACTTTGGGCATATATGTAGTCCTGTCGGTGGATGGAGCTAGGTGGCATATACGAAGGCTCGATTTTGTCGGAACAGCATTCTAAGCTCCCGTCCTTCCGTATGTGCATTTCAGGGTATTATGTTTTCTTCCAGAAGTAGACCACCCATGGAAGGATATAGAGACAAGTATAATGGACGTCAGTTGAGATCGGATATGGCCGTAAGCACCGGTTCAAGGATGTAAGCATTCTTTAAATGAACCTCAAGGGGGTTTCCATGCATTCGATATGCAGAGCTTTCGGGCGAAGGCGTACATACTTTATGCGGGCATAAGTGTACAAAATGCACATCTCTCAAGAGATATACAGACTGGTGCATAACTCGTGGCTCTGATAGAGTTCGGATAGCTTCTCTTAACCTCCTGTCAAGAAGGAAGTGAAGGACTTTTCTTCCTAACTAACTAACGGCTTGCCAGCTCGTTGGGTCGTTACAGAAATCCCTCGGCACTTGTGAAGAGGAGCGTCCTTTTTGGGGAAAGCGCGACGGGGCAAAACACACGGACTACCGAAAAGGCCGATAAGTGAATTACTAAGTTATTACCAAATCCCGGAGCTTGACCGTTTCAGGCAACATGTCCGCCTTGGGTCACATGACGGTGTGGTTGATCAGAAATCCAGTCAATTTTTGATAATTTTCATGCTTGCTTTTTTGTTTTTGAAGCAGCAGAATCTGACTTGAGTCATCAGCATGGAGATGGAATACCTCCAGTCCCCTGCATTGCATGCTGTGCCATTAGAAGAAGAAAAAAAAAATAGACAAAAAGCAATTCAACAAACAGCCCCGAAAAAGAAAGGATCATTCGTACTTAATTTCGGAAACCGAAAGCCTTGAGCTTTTTGAGGGCTTGGGAATACGAGTAATATATCAACAGAAAAGACGCAAGCTCTTTTCCAGAGTGGTCCCCGATCTGTGACGAAAACTTGGTGGACGCCGTTGATGTTGAAGCTAGCAATCTAGACTTTATGGTGGCGCTTTAATAACACGTGGAAACACTTGGTCGTCCATACGGATGTCTTGGTTCAAGGAAGATGGTCCTTAACTGTGGGGGAGGGGGGTATAAATCTGATGTCAAGGTCATTGACTCGTTGTAATAAGCGTTCCTCTTTCTGGGAGAGAAGGTGGTCATGCATGCAAAAGATCAAGAAAGCTCGAATATCGGGATCCATCCATACAATAAGGTTGATGCACCGTAGAAAATAATATCCATACTACTAGTTTTTTGCTGATGTGCCAGCCCGTAATCGTGTTGAAGGCGGCTAGTTGGATTAGCTCCATTTTTGTTTTTTCTGGATAAGTCACCGAATTATTGGTTGCTTCGATGTGACGGTCATGAATCGACAGACTTCAGCATCATCGCGTTTCCTCGGGCTGCATATATTCGCACGCGCGTGGGATCTCATTTTCTTGGTCTGTTTGCCATTCGAAACCCTTTTTTTCCTTTTTGATAAATTTCTTTTTCTCGTTCTTCCTTACCCGTACTTCCCGTTGGCCTTGACCCTGGTGCAAGCCACATTCTGACATGGGCAGGAGGGATGAAGGTGGTGTGTAGACATCGAGATACATCCTCTGTCTTTAATTTCTTTTGGGTTCAGCCAACCCAAATGCTCTAGTTCAAGGAGAAGAAGAGAAAACTTTCTAGTTTTTGCGGGCAGAACAATGTTGTAGAAGATTAGTCGTTGACCGCTTGTGCCCTTTTGCTGTTGTACAGAGAGCTGGGCAGATATATTAGTGCTTGAGATCAACCTTGCAAGGCCCAAGACTATAACGATTCCGGAAATTTTTAGAGAGCTTGGTTCAAAAAACGTGCATCAACGTTTCTTCTTTGAAGAAGGCATTCGAACTTGAACCGAAAATTGCCAGTCAAACCATTTCAAAACCTTGGGATTTTCTAGCGTGATTGAGATGGGCCAGACTGACTGTGTCGGTGGTGAAACAGAGGTCAATTTTGCCAATTCAACAAAACCCCCTCCCTGGCCAGGGTAAAATTACTGCGGAGAGGGACACTCCGTAATAATGCTGAGGCAATGGGAGGCTGAGGCTTAAAACTGAATGGCATCAAACACAAGAGTACTTTACTTCTGGGCCAGTGCTTGGAAGTGTAGGATGTTCATGACTTGGTGGAGACAAGTAACTGCGATTTGTGGCAAACCCTGAGGCTGGCACATGGACAAGGGAATCCGTGATTCATCAAAATAGCAAGCCTCCAGGGCAGATGGCTTGACTTTTGCCATGCAGGAAATTGCGGAGACCCCAATTTTCGTTCCCCATGAAGAATACTTCTCTACCAATGGCTGAGGCGTAACGTCAAAAGGTTTGCCGACTGATGGAATTGTTGAAGCTTCCCCGTGATTGGGATGTGGACGATCTTATCAATGAGGGAGCCAATCTGGTTACATCAGTCATTTCGGCGTTGGGCATAGTTTCATCGCAGATGAAATAGTGGAACCTACGATGACGGCGATGGCTCTAGATACTTTCCCCTCCTCACGCTTGTGTTTTTCAAGACACGAATTTGTAATGTACCACCAGTCTGGAAAACGGGAAATATCCAGTGAACGGAGAATTTAGCCCAAGGCGATTTGCCCGTATGCTTCCTATTATATTGCGATGGCTATATGGGCCTGGTCTGGTGAGAGTGATGGATTTGATTCTAGCCATATCTTCGAAGTAGATTTTAACAAAGTATAGGCAGCCACCTTGTCGTTAGCCTTGTTTCCGTGTCGGCGAGACATAGTCCGTATGTAGAAGGCCAGACGTGATGGGCAGGCGTATACAGATGGGTGCATGGGGGAGCATTAGTGTATGATGGCTACAAGGATGCCAGAATGTTTCCACAGAGGAGGTTCACGCCAGTCTTTGCCCGCTCGTAATAATGAATGGGCAAGAAAGATAGTTGAATGCTTGCTTCCACCTGGATGGATGGAACGGTCAAGGGAATACGAGCATCGACCGCTAGCCTACACTTCGACGAGAGACTGGAGGCTGCCGTTGGTTGGGGGAAAGAATGGTCCCATCCTAGGGGATTTCCATCCTCAACTCTTCCCTTCCCTTTAAAGTGGGTTCCGCTGCATGTAAGGATATGTGTAGGCGCATCTCTTGGTGGGATTGATCAAGAGCTCGACGGGTCCTCTGTTATAGAGGTATAGATAGAGAGATTGGTATCTCCATGAGCTGGACGGATCTCTCCATGTCATGCCATCTAGATAGAGGCATTAGGTATTTTTCCGTGTGACTGTAGATGTATAACTCCTTCCAGGCTCTCCCTTCATCAACAAGATCCACGATCAGCATGTCAGGTCCGAATCTAGAGCCAAAGAAGAGGGTCAGAAGCGCTCTTGAAGCAGGGATCGAGGTTTATATCAGCCTACATACGCTAACTTGAGGGCTCCATTGCTTGCCCATTATTCCCCAGTCGCCTTTCTCCAGCATTTATCTCTATCTCGACTTCCCTTCTTCTGGGTTGCGCTCTCCACCTCGTGGGGCGAAAACCCATACCATCCAAATTATCATTCCCTTTTTGAGGCGTTGGACAAGCAAAAAGAAAAGAAAAACAACTGCAGCCAAAGGCAAGATAAAAAAAAGCAAAAGAAGCATAAAAAGGTTTTATGAAAAAACGACGGCTGTTTGGCATTAAGCCCGTATTAGTTATCAAGCTCGTTCTCTTCGTCTCTTCTCTCTCCATCACTTCCTCTCTCCCTCCCTCTCTCTTCCTTCGCATCACCGTCGCCTTTTCTCTCTTTCGTCTTCTTTAGCGGTTTTCTCGATCTTCTCGCCATTGTTGAGACATTTGCTCTTTTCGGTTTAACTCGCTTTTCGGCCTTCGAGGGGCAAAAAAAGGCCGACGACCTGCAACTTCATCATCCTACGCCGCATTCAAGAACAACATCGTCAACCTCAGCATCAACAAGCTGTGCAAACGCAGCAGGACATAAACTCATTTAGCTGTGGTAGTTCTCTTCATGAAACAGCCTTTTTGGTTTGAATGTAAGCTGTTTCTGCTTCGTTTCCTCGCCCGTATACAATCACCCGCCACCCTCATCTCCCAGCCTTTTTTCCCCTACTCGACGACAGAAACCAGAAATTATTATTGGAAAGGGAGACGAGCCTGCTATCGTTTTCTTCAAATCACTCTTTTCTTTTTCTTTGCTTTTTTATACGGCATCTTCATCCTTGGAAGCTTCTAAGAGGCCAGCGTTTCGCGCTATGGCACATTCCCACCCCCAGTTTACGATGAACTTGTGCGCATCAAGGGCAGGCCGATATTATTATGCTTGCAATATCTCACTCGAGTGGGAAAAACGTTTCTTCTTTGACTTATCCCGTTCTTCCCGCCATTTCCATACGTGCTGCTGAAGCTGGATGGAAATACCCACCGTTTCTGCATATTTGTATCACCAAGGAGCCATTTCTTTACGAACCTCATGCAAATTGCCCTATCCTGCTTTTATCTTCCATCCCCCTTTTTATGTTGCTTATTTCTCTGTATTTTGGTGACCTAATATATCCCTCGCTCGACTAGGTTTTGAGCAGCGCGAGAAGAAGATCGGGCAGTTACCCAGCGTTGTACAACAGGATACCTATCCTTGAGCACCGCGAGGCGCTGTGGTTCTTTTTCAAATGATTAGCTGCGGCTATTTCGGAACATTAGAAGGAGTGATACGTCCACTTTCGACCTACTCAATACATGCTTGCCGCCTATCTATATATTATAGCCTGGTTGGCTCCAAGTCGAGATGAATTTCAACAATCCCGTGGCACCTAGTGCCGTAGGACATTTTTCTTCGGGACAGACACCGTCTTCCAATTATTGGAGTAGTCAGCCCGGGCTGCTCGCGACTAGCTTGAATAACCAACCTTCCCATCGTCAGTCAAATACGCTGGCTTACTTTCACAATCCGCATTCTTTGCGAGCTACAACCTCAAGCCAGCTTCTCGGGCAGATGCAGAATCACGTATCAGCCAGCTCCACGTTACCGGAGTTAAAAAAGCACAAAAGAACGAGAAGCGGATGTTTTACTTGCCGGTCTCGTCGGGTCAAGGTAAGCAGATTCGCCTTGACGAGTATGTTTAGTTCTCCTTGGGCTAATCGATATATATTTTAAAAGTGCGATGAAACACGTCCAATCTGTGGCCGTAAGTTTGATTTTAAATATTTTCCCCTGCGTCCTTTTATTCAATTTATCCAATGGTATTTCAATTCTAATACTGGAAGCGGATTGTTGTTGCCAGGCTGTAGCAAGGGCAAACGTGAATGTGTTTATCCCCCACCGCAAGTTTCGAAAAAGGGAAGCCGATCGAATATAAAATCAAACGAAAGGTTTCCATCTATTACAGAGAGCGGTTCCGAAGATGATATCAAAGGCACAGCATCCGATCCATATAAACGTCCCAAAATGCCGGGGCGCCGTATTTCTCAAAACCAATCTCAGGGTATAAAGCAAGGTACCGTTGGCCCTCGGGGAAGATTTGCCCGTTCCTTTTCAGAAAACAGAACACACCCAATCTCCGACTCCATATCATTCAGCATCCAGGGCAAAAGTCCCTCTTCATCGAGTGATATGACTGTTCTATCCGCGGACTCCTGTAGCCCTGGGAGTAGTAGTACTAATACCGTTGACACGGTGTTAGAGAACTCATCATCGCTAACATATCCCCACTTACCAGACGCGTCTGGCCTCAAAGATGACATACAATTTTTCCTTTCTTACCGAACTCAGCACATTTCGTACCGCCACTATATGTTTAAGAGTCACGCCACTAAATTTGTTAACGAGGATATCATGAGGCTCGCGTTGGAATACGAACCGCTTCTTTATGCCGTCGTCACTTTTGCTGCATACATCTACTCTGTCAATCACCCAAGTGGGAAGTTATATACATTCCTCAAGTACTACGACAATTCGGTGACGTTACTGCTGAAGTCGCTAAGATCAGGGGAGGCCCACCATGACGCGATGCTCTTAACTGTGCTCCAGCTGGCTACATTCGAGGTAGGTCTTGTCAATTTTACATGGATGTCTCTATACTGCGTGCTGGATTCATATAATAACTCATGACCTTAGGAGTACGTTGGAGACTGGGCAAACCTTGTCGATCATCACCAAGGAGCTCATCGTATGCTACTTGACCTATATACCCCTGAATCTATAAATGAGGATGACTTTCACCACCATATCCTGATATGGTATACTCGATTCGATGCTATGTCGGCGATGATGGGCGGAAGCGTAGTAGTCCTCAGTCGGGACTGGTATGTGGAGGCGGAGAGGTCGACTATGCTGGATGCAGCCAACAATCCGGATGACCTATCCAAGAAAATCAAGGCATTTACGGCCCAGCAGAAGTTATTTGCGATGGACTTCTCGTCTCTGAGAGAGAAGACGTCACAACGCCTAATAACACAAGAAGAATTCACGGCAGAGCACAAAATGATTCAGGAAAGTTTCGATGCCCTAACGCAGTATTTGGAGTTGATGAAAGACCCTAGATATGCTATAACCTCCTTTCCAAGCCAGCAGGCTCTTGGTCCTGACGATATAGTCGACCCTTATACACCAGGGTTAATTCTCGGCGGCGCATACTATGAAGTAAACCTCTGCCATCTAGAATATCTCAACTATGCTGCGGTATTAAAGTACCAGATGGGTATGATTCAGCAGCAGCTTGATATTTCTGACCTCCAAAATGCCATACTCTACATCTGCCAGATTATCGAGGCTCTGGACCGCCAACCCGAAGCGCCGAAGGACTTGCCTATAATGCATCAAAACTCTTTAGGATTGGTTTGCGTCTTTGTACCGCATGATGAACGCCACTGGCACTGGTCTCGCAGAAAGCTTGCAGCGGTCGAACGCACGGGGTGAGCCTGTTCAATTTCCAGCTACTCGTTCAATATACTAAATTTTCTTCCCTATCAGGTACCTCTACCCTCCAAGTTTTCGCAGGCGAATGGCAGGACTTTGGAAGAAGCCAGAGTTAACTACTGATTGGTGGATCGAAGATGAAGAGCCCCCTAAACTGATGCAAGAAATTCGTGGGTGGATTCAGGAGCGTACAATGAGTGCGCGCGATCCTTTCCGCGAGGCCGTCCGAGAAGTTCAAGCTATCTTCGGCCGAGTCAATATTGATGACTACAGTTCCCCTTCTGCTATGTCCTCACCCAGCACTTATGCTGAGAAATCACCGGTCTACGCCTCCCCATGAGTGAGAGACAGATTATATTTCCCCAGCGACTCACTTGATGAGAGAGAACTTAATGCAGTAGCCATATACATATCTGTGTTCGCCTGCTTAATTTGGCAAGTTGCGGCGGCAATTTTTGTGCCCACTATGAGTGACCGAAGGCCAAATTTCAGCCCCCCCTGAAAGAGTGGCGGACTGGATGGAATGCGCCCGGCAGGTGGATTCGCCCCTATCGGAACACCTCCGAGAAGAACCGACATGGGGTTGCAACGTCGAATACAGCGAGCACCTTTCAGTTGCCGTATGTTGATCTTTCGAACAAATGTTACACATACACAATTGTGCCAGTTTGTTTCAAACGGATTTGCTCGATTACCCCGCCAACTCAGGTCCTGGCTCATGCGGAAACCCCACTGAAATCTGTGTGTACGCTTTTCGGATGCAAGCTTCACACACGCGGCTTTAGTTTGAAACTCTGTGCCAACCAACCTGGCATGGAATCACTGAGATATGAACTATATGGTTTCATCTCACCAAATTTTTGATGCGCACGCCTCGATTGTATGCTCTCATCTTGCGTACATAGATGCGCATAGAAGGGGTGCTACGCGGTTTCCGGCTCTTGCGCAGGCGCGGAGTGGCAGAATGGGCGGACCCGCTTTGCGGCAGCATCCATTATCAAACATCAGAGAAATACCACGTAGCTAGTTAGAGATGCGATTATAGAGCAATTATATCACAGCAAGGTGAACAATATACTTGTCAGATATATGCAAACTTGTTGAGTTTCATGCATATCGATCGCAAACGCCCATTATATCCAATCGGCTTTTTGTCCTGTACTATAGTTTCTCCTCGTTTATATATAATACAATATACAATATTTTAATCTTCTTTTGTCTTCCATGTGCTCATGGGTTTCAATTCCCAAGTTGGTATGATTCATTAGCCCACCTTCTCCATGTACAGCTACAGTCTCAGATGTTTGGTTGCCGCAGAAGTCCATTGCAGAAACATTTCCCACACTCGAGCTCGAGTCTGAGAAATTTCAAGGGAAAGATCTATTCCCATCTTCGCTTCCACGTCTGCGTATGGTCCCCTGAGCCTGACTGAGCTTCGGCTTCAGCCTCGACCTCGGCTTTGCCTTTTGCCGGTTTATCTTTCAACCAGCGGATTCGGCTGTATCCTGCCTGGCCTTAGGCACTGGCTGACCAATTTAGCTGTCTCCCCCCGCGTAATGGGATAAATCGCCCAGCTCTCAATATAGAAACTTGGGTATACAACGATTTATTTTAAATGGCGAAAAAACACATACGCCGATCAATTCTTCGCCTCATATACAGTAACTGGCCTCCCTGATCTACCAGCTACCTCAACGGCTTCAACGACAGTCTCCAACCCCTGAGCGAGTTCCTTTAGATTAGGAGACGCGGCAACCTGAGCATGATCCAACCCCTCACCCCAGGGCAACGAGTCAATATCCACCTCTAAGCCGAGAAGGCATTTCAAGATAACCAATGCACCCGCTTTGCTCATGATGAGGTTCATCTCCTTGCATCTCTCATCACATACGCATTCTACACAGCCATGCGGGGTGATGCAGGTGCATGCCTCGATGCGAGCGTGTGCTTTTACAAGCAGGCTGTCGGCGAACTCAAAAGCCTTGGCTGCAATTCCAGAGCCCGCTGATCCGCCTCTAGCGTCGTAAAAAGTCAACCGAGCCGGACGTTGACGACGGGGAGGTGTTGGAGGTTTCCCAACGGAATTTCCGCCTCGGCCTGGTTGCTTACGGCTTAATTCCTTTTGGGCCACTTTGCATTCAGTGCGCAGATCGCTGGGGGATGAGATTACAAAAGTGGGGATCAGTGACATTATGGCGTGCTCGGCAGCGTGTATAGCGGCCGCGGCATTGAGGTTACGAGAGGCGAGGATATCAAGCGCCTGTTTGGGAACATCGAGCCACATTCCTTTACTGAGGATATCAATTGGGGGGTTATCAAGGTCGACGGCGTCAATTATGCGGCCACGTTTGTCAAGTTTGAAATAGCCGTAGACGACCGTGTGGATTTTTATAGCGCCAAAGAATGCCTTGCTTTCGGTTTTTTTACTTATGTGCCGTATGGCCTCGGTTTCGACGGGGTCGATGTCGGTGAAGTCGCGCTGGCTGGTAGTCCAGTCGCTGTGAACGCGGGTGACGCGGGCATATCGCCGATCTGTATTGAGCTCTTTGACGAGATAGGTGTTTCCCTGGTGGAGATAAATGGCTCCTTCATAGACGGTAAAGAAGATCCTGTCTTCTTCAATCTCTTCGATAACGGCGTTTCGGTTGTTTGTAACGTCTATCACGGCGTAGTGTTCTTGGGTAGCATCGCGGATTGCCACGCACTTTGATGGACTCGGGAGGAAGCGGTCATGACAACGGTAAAGCCCTATTTGGTCTTTTACTAGCCGTGTCAATGCGATCTCGGTAAGTTGTGGTCCAAAGTAGGCCGCGTCTTCGTCAAGGCGGATGGGGATTTCAAATGCGGCACATTGGATATGCCCTTCTAATACCAATTCATTGGTCAAATCCACCTGGAGCTCACAGTTGGGCTTTGTAAATAATTCGTCAGGGTTTCGCATATAATGCTGGTCTAATGCGAAAGAATCGGCGACTAAGATAGAAAGGGAGTCCTTGTTTCTTCGACCAGCACGTCCACTCTGTTGCCGTAGGTTGGAGATAGAATAAGGGAAACCATGGGTGATCACAGCATCCAAAGATCCGATATCAACTCCCAGCTCTAGCGCATTTGTCGCTACAATCCCTAGTAATTTCCCTTCAAACATTTCTGTTTCTATCCGCCTTCGATCCTGAGGGCTGTACCCGCCGCGGTATCCCATTACAAACCGCGCGACGTTGGCTTTATCCAACGCGCGAAATTCTTCTTTCACGGCGCTGAGAAGCATCTCGCACTGTTTTCGAACACGGCAGAAGGCAATGACGCGCACGCCACGAAGTATCAATTGACAAAAGATCCTTGCAGTTTCTAACATTGCATTTCCCCTGCCTGAAGTTGGATCATCGGGATCTTTAGTAGGGGTGTTCCAACAAATGAATTCTTTCCTGCCGGATGGTGAGCCATCGATCTCAGTCAGTTTTACTTCCTCAACGCCAAATATCGTCTTCATGTGTGCCTCAGGATTCGCAACTGTCGCAGAACACGAGACAAACTTGACGTTATGGTTTCCAACCGACGCACATATGCGTCTCAGCCGCCTCATAACGAAAGCAACGTGCGATCCAAAAAGCCCATTGTAGACATGTAGCTCATCAACCACAACGAATTTCAGATTTTTCAAGAAGGTTCGCCATGAGGACTCACGCGGCAATATTGTGATATGTAACATATCCGGGTTCGTAAAGATGATTCTCGCTTCATCGCGTATGATATTTCGGTTCTGCATAGGGGTATCACCATCGAAAGTTTCCACAACTATATTTTCTAATCCTTCCATGTACTGAAGGAGGTTCTTCAGACTCTGGCGTTGATCTTGCGCGAGGGCCTTGGTGGGAAAGATATACATTCCCCTGCTATCTGGATCCTTCTCTAATTCATGAAGCATGGGAACTTGGTAGATGAGAGACTTCCCAGAGCTAGTGGACGTCGATACAATCACATTGTTGCCATCATGTAGATTGTTTATTGCCTCAGCCTGGTGGGAGAAGAACTGCGTAATACCACGCGTATTATACAATGCATTCACTAAATTCTGCGATAGTGCAAATTTCAAATCACCATAAACAGCTGGTTGGGGGTCGAATTCACGATGGCCATTCGGCACGATTTGACCAGTATACCAATCATGCTCCTTAATCTCAGCTACGATTTCGGATATGGGTTTTCGCTCCTTGGGTATCTGGATTGGTAGTTTTGATAAAGCAGGAGTGTTGCGGCCACTATTTTCTGGGGAGAGTGGCATATATATATCTTTCTCCGCTTCCAGTCTTTCAACGGGATCAACCTGTTCCTGCTGACATTTAGCCAGGAATGAATCAATTGCATCCGAGAACTTTTTGTTCCGCTTCTCAATTAATCCCAGCATATGCTTATGGTTATAGACCGGAGCCGCAAGACTCTCTTCCGATACCTTCCCCTCCAGCTTGGGGTCTCCATCCACAAATTCAAAAAGTAATGCTGATTCGAGCGGTTTACCATCATTCCCAGTGACGGCTTCAGCCCCGATACCTTCGGCTTCCCAATCGTCCCATAGTTTTCCAGCCTTCTTCGGCTCACGCACACCCACGAGATCGATCGTGCCCGTGTCCACAACCTCAAACCTCACAGACCGTGGAACCAGAACTTTTATCTTTGCAAGGTCCTCGACGGTTAATTTGCGGCCACCATTTTGTGATTCCACCGAGCCCTTGATCTTATCAAAGGTAGTAGCAAAATGCTTCCGCGTTGAGCAGAAGGTGTAGACGAGGTTGAGTGCACGGTGGGTTTGAACGAGAGTCTTGAACGCGTCCGGCCGTGGAATTGGGGAAGGCGTATTTGAGCGAGAAGCTGGAGCCTTCGATGTGTTCTTTCGCTTCTGCCCTCGCGGAGGTGCAGGTGCGGGTGAAGGCGAGCCTAAGGGTCCATTCTGACCGTGCTGTAGAGTGGTGGACTTCTCTGTGCTTATCGCACTTCGCTTTCTCTTCTTATAATTCTCCATTATTGCAATGGTGAGACTAGTTGAGGACTAACGAACCCAGAACGGGTGTTCGGCAGACTTCCATCATGAATGTTCCTTTGTTGTCGTTGCTGATCTGGTATGAAGCGAGCTCGACGGTGCTGTCGTTGGGCGTCACGCTCGACACGCGAGGTCATGTGATTTAAATTGGCATATGAAGCTGTGCAACAAAGCTTGCTATATCAAGCTGTCATACAATGTAGAAATCAAAGAGGTTCATAGAAGCAATGGGCAGCTGTCTAAGTATAGTGATGGTGTAGATGGGATAGGGACAAAAGACACATCGCGATGTGAAAAAAGAAAAAAAAAATGGACAATGTGATAATCGAAAT
>JAPERC010000116.1:0-17326 GCA_030411455.1 Arthroderma sp. MBC 290
AGCATCGGGGATTCCCCGGGACCATGAAAGACCCCCGCAGTGTGACTGGAAAAAGAAAACCAAAATCAAATAAGAACAGCTCTGGATATGATATTTGTTGGTCAATCTGCGGTTCTTGAACTGTCGTGAAGCTAGAAAACGCGATGGTGATCATTTTGGCTGTTTGTCCATGACCCGATCGGGTGACAAGTTAGGGCTAGACCTCAGGGTTGCTCCGTTTTCGGCATTTTTGATTAACCTGACCAAGTCCAGCGTCACTTTTTTTTTTTTCCCGCGTCCAACTTGGAGTCACCATCAAAAGAGAAATCGTCAATTGCGCATGAAATCTGTCCTCTGCCTTATATATAGGAGACCGGTCGATCTGTCTGCCTCAACTTTGAAATAACTCGCAATCCGCCTTTTACCCTCTTCCTCCCATGCGCAAATATGTCTGACACACCTCCTCCGACTAACGGTACCACCACCGGTACCACCACGCCACGCCGTCTCAATAGCTTCTCTCTTACCGAGTACGCAGCGAACCCATCCCCGCCGTCCGAAAGACAGGGCAATCCACCTGAATGGGACATTCCAGAGAGCTTTCTTCTTCCAAACGGATATCCAGACGTAACTTGATTCCCCCTCTTTCCCCGCCTGGAAACTGGGTAAACAACCAGCATGACTAATAGAGCGATGTGGATGGTATTCTAGTATCTCCGCCTCATTCTCACGTCGCGGGTCTATGATGTTATACAGGAAACTCCTCTTACACATGCCGTCAACTTGAGCAATCGGCTAGAATGCAAAGTCTTACTCAAGCGGGAAGATCTTCTTCCTGTCTTCAGCTTCAAGCTACGCGGCGCATACAACAAGATGGCCCATTTGAGTGAAGAGAAGCGATGGAAGGGTGTTATCGCCTGCTCTGCTGGTAAGACCGAATATTCTGGTATTATCGAAAGTTTACGAATTGTCCTACTCACGCGTTTTCTTTTTCATTTATTAGGAAATCACGCTCAAGGTGTCGCCTTTTCCGCGCGAAATTTGAAGATCCCCGCCACAATTGTCATGCCGTCCGGTACTCCAGCTATCAAGCATAAAAATGTATCTCGGCTGGGCGGAACGGTTGTTTTGCATGGTCAGGATTTCGACGCTGCCAAGGAGGAAGCCCATCGGCTTGCCAGGTTACATGATCTCACCAACATCCCACCTTTCGACGATCCGTATGTCATTGCTGGCCAAGGGACATGCGGCATGGAGCTACTGAGACAGGCGAATCTACAAAATTTGGAAGCTGTCTTCTGTTGTGTGGGCGGTGGTGGTTTGATCGCTGGTGTCGGTGTGTATATCAAGCGCATCGCCCCTCATGTTAAGGTTATTGGTGTGGAGACGCGTGATGCAAATGCAATGGCGCAATCACTTGAACAGGACAGGCGAGTTACACTAAGTGAAGTTGGTCTATTTGCAGATGGCGCTGCCGTGAAGGCGGTTGGCGAGGAGCCATTCCGTCTATGCAGGGACGTGGTAGATGAGATTATCCAGGTAACGACCGACGAGACCTGTGCTGCCATCAAGGATATTTTTGAGGATACCAGGTCAGTCGTCGAACCCGCTGGAGCATTAGCACTTGCCGGCCTCAAGAAATATGTCGCGAAGTACCCATCCGCAAATGTTAATCGTGAGCTGGTGGCTGTTGCGTCTGGCGCAAACATGAACTTTGACAGGCTCCGATTCGTTGCTGAGCGAGCCGATCTCGGCGAGAAGAAAGAAGCTCTCCTGCGCGTCTCCATTCCAGAACAACCTGGCTCGTTCTCGAAGTTGGTAGAGGTAGTCATGCCTCATGATGTGACGGAATTTAGCTATCGATATTCCGGTAAAGAAGCCGCAGATGTTTTCATGGGTATATCTCTTTCTGCATCCTCAGGTGCTCATGATCTCCACAGCTTAAGCTCTCAGCTCCGACAAGGTGGCATGGAAGCTTCAGACCTTGGCGATGACGAGCTTGCAAAGACACATCTCCGCTATCTTGTCGGAGGCCGAAGCGACGTCCCTGACGAACGACTCTTCATGTTCGAATTTCCCGAACGGCCTGGCGCGCTTGCCAAGTTCCTTACTACCCTTCAACCTCACCAGAATATCTCTCTTTTCCACTACCGAAACTACGGAGGCGACATTGCCAAGGTGCTTGCTGGGATTCAGTGCCCGGCGGAGGAACGAGCAGAGCTTGAACAATTCCTCAAAGACCTCCGCTACCCTGTTACTGAATGCACTGACTCACCTGTCTACCGCATGTTTTTACGGCAGTAGCTTGAGATTTCATTGGCATGATATACGTTTTATGATATAGATGGCTCGGGTTCTCTTTTTCTGGCCCCTTGGTTATTCTACACACAATGTTGCACTTTAGCTAAACTTCACTATCCAAGGATAATATTACTCCATAAAAGGTGCTAGGAGTTATTTGTTGGCGTTTGTGGCTTCGGGTATAGTGATCTTGGTGTGCCTAATATTCATTCCCCTACCGCATCCACGCCTGCCTATTCGCTCAATGCGTCCTCTGGTCGTTGCGGGCCATTAGAGCTTTGTAACACTCTACATTAGAATCGCAAAGCAGAACAGTATACCCAAATAAAAAGAGTAATGCAACTGATTAACATACAAACAACCCTTCCTCCACACTTTTCACCACGTACAATATGCCGGAAAGCACTACTCACTACACTCTAGCAATTATTCTCTGGACACTTGAAATCATGTCGTCCATAAAACCGATACGAAGCATCCTCTCCAAGATTAGTGCATGCGCCTCCAAGTCTGCTGGCCTCGAATCTCTCACAGCTCTTCTGGCACTTACATCCTCCATCTTTGTTGCCCGGCGGAGAAACGATCATGTTGTAATAGGGGCTGCCGGTCCTGGTTCCATAATGGTATTTGATCGAGGCGCCGGCCTTATGGAGACATCCATCATTATTGAGGCTGAATGCCATTTCGACTTTTTCTCCCTTGCAGTCGGGCTCTGAGTAGAATTGGCCCCATACTTCTTCTGCTGGGGCGAGGGTTGCGAGGAGGGGAGTCATTATTAGAAGTAGGTTGGTGAGTGGGGACCTCATGGTGGCGGTTTGGTGTTGGGTTGTTCTGCTTGTAGAATAGACGGAGGGTTTGGGGTAAGTGGTCTATTGGTTAAGGTGCACCTTGTTGGAGAGATATATATCCTTCGAACGTGGTGGGAGCTCAGTTTGATAGATGGTGAAGGGTTGGAGTAAGTCGCTGGGTATACGGTTAATGAAGAGAAAATAAGAGTTACAGCATGAGTATCTTTAAGGACGCAGATTGATAGCTGTTGAATGTTGGTTTGGCAGACACTGCTGAGCAATAAGGCCTATACTCTCTGGTAAATATAGCATTTATTTAACTGACGAGGGTATCCAATTTATTCATTTTGCAGATATCCTGATAAGCCTATCATGCATGAGCGTTGCCTTCACGGTGGGCACTTTTGGGCGGCCGGGCGGCTGTTAGCTGGCCTATGTGAAGGAACTGAGAATATTGTACTCCAACGGAAGATTCCATTTATTCTCCCCAAACCTGCACGTGAAAGGAGTTGGCAGGTATGAAAGGTTTTATATTGGCAAATCATAATTGTTACATTCACGTAAGAAATAATACATGGGCCATAGTTGGCATCTGTCCCGAGCCCTGGCAGATTCCCTGATAGAATAGGTAGCCTAGGCAGCGTTGAAGCTGATGTGAGGGTGGTCCCTATGGAATGGTCAGTTTGCTTTGATCGAAATATAGAACAAGGGAGGAAAATCCACTTGAAAGGAGAACGTACCAGTGGTTGTTGGTGGGGTCACCTCTGTCTTCCATCTTGCGCCAGTTGTCCCAGCCGATATCGAGGGCATCGCGGCTGGGGTTCCATATCTTTTGACCCCAGATTATATACATGACATCAAGTTTCTTGTAGTTCTTCTGGACCCACTCGGCGATCTTCTGGCCCTTAGGGTTATAAGCCTGTTCGTTACTGTGTTAGTGACCTTTTTTACTGAATAGATGGTGTAAGGAGGCCAAGCTAAACATACTCCGACCATGAGGTCCAGGGCTAGTCCCTTTCCGTGCTCGCCCGACTTATTAGCATAGCACCAGACGACGTGGATATCTCCATCAAATTGCTTGAGGATGGTCTCGCCGTGCTTGACGACGTGGGACTTGCAGTTACTCTCTGGGATCTTTGGTGATGGCTTTTTGGTGCAGCATTGGATACCCTTGGGGTCGCTAGGACAGAAGTTAGGAGTAGCGGTCTTGCCGGCGTCAGTGCATTCTTTGACAGCGATACATTCTCCAGGTGCGTCATAGACTTCGCAGGCCTTCTGGGCGAGGGTCGCGGGAAGGGCAAGGAGGAGAGCTGGAAGGAGACGCATCTTGATATTGTTGGGGTAATGGGTTTAACTTTTTGGGGTTTCCTTTGTTTGGTGGAATGAAGTCCCTGACGGGAATGGACTTTGGAGGAGATAGAGGCCCTTTTTATATTTCCAGAATCAAAACCAGCGGCAAAGTGCCTTACTGAGAACCATCCCCTTTCATCTCGCATAGCATGGCCGAAAATGTAACATGTTGACATGCCAAGTCAAGTTCCTAGAGGTGACTTTCCGCCGCCCGTCTCGAGGCGTGGGAACGAGCGAGGAGAGCGGGGCCGTCTCCTTGGCCCCCCGCGGCCTTCACTCTTGAGACTGGTAGGTACGCCTTGGCGGCGGAGCGGCCATGAAGTGATCGGCGATGACTTTGTTTCGAGCCACTGATCAACAGGGCAAGCCACCCATTTATTGTCTCTAAAAAAAGAAGTACCATCGCGATTTGCGGGTCAGTTTTCCATGCCTCGTGTCACTGGGGTAGCAAGACAGCCTTGTCAAAACCAGCACGACACAGTAACAGAAGAGCTCTAGTCAAAATGTCGAAAGTAAAAGATCAAACGTCATATCCACAGGCTGAACGTGTACCGGAACTCCCCGCAACAAATAGACCTTTGCCCGTCCTGATTGAGATCCAGGAATGAATACGGTGCCCAAGACCTGATCATCTGGCTTGGTGCAAAACTTCGCTACTGGAATAGGAAGTGAGCTGCCTCTGGAGGCTGCCGATATCCTGGATACAGCGCAGTGGCACGAAGGCCCACATCCATGTTTCGATTATTTGTTGGTGCGGAGTGCGCCGTCCAACGGAAAGGGGTAAGCAGGCGGTTCTGACATCGCAGATTGCGCAACAGCATCAAAATGCCACACCGCAGGCAAGACGTAGGTTTAGATCAGCGATCGATCAAGTTTCCGTACGAAGCCTGCAGTCAGGGTGCATCGTGCTCTGGCCGTCGAGGCACCAAGCCGGGTGTCCAACCAGCGTACAATGAATGACCAGCATGTGACGGCTTGCAGCTTTCGTGGCTCCTCGGCCTCTTTTTCTCATCTGTTCTTTGCGTGTCCTCTGGAAACCAAGCCTGTAAACTGAGGCTGTCAGCAAGCCGAACTTGCATATATGGAGAACTCCGTATCTTTGAGCAAGTTGCGTTTCAGAGCCGTTTCTATTTTGGGATAAGACTGGGCATCATGTGATCTGACACAGGCGTGGGCATCGGTATCGGTGAAATATGTTTCCCGGGCCAGTGCCAAGCCCGTTGAAAATGCGAAATTCAGACGCCGCTATAGCTTCATGTCTTGTTCTTGTCGGCTGTCATCAACATCTCGGCATGCAGCTCGCCTTCGAAGAGTATTATACCGAAATTGAGAACATAGCTACTACCGACCCGTCCATCTTGCTCATCGCACATCTCACAAATAGCCGCTACAACACCAGCATCGGGCAGTTCAAACACGCATCGCAGAGCTCGAGCACTCATTGATACGTGCATCCACGATGGCACCCATCAGATCCATGTTTTCCACATCCATGCCGTTCTCTGTCCTCCGATCCGCTTCCCTGCTCACACACCGCCTGTGCCGGTCAATTCCCTTCCGATCATTCTCACAGTCGAGCAAGCTACAGCTTCCTTCTCAAAACCCATATAGCATCCTAGGGTTCCTCAGAGGTGGATTGAACGGCACACAAGGATGGAGGGGTGAAGGCTCGTCAATGGTCAAGGCAGGAGATCAGGTTAGGGGTATGAAGACAAGGTCCGCAGTGAAGAGGCTGTGTGATGGCTGTAAGGTGGGTAATCTACCAATTGAGCTGCGGCTTCCCATCCTCTCAATTGCGAGAGTTCATGTTGGATCTCCCACTAACGTCCAATCCGCAGCCCGTCCGAAGAAAGAACCGAGTTTATATCATCTGGTGAGTAGGAGTTGTACTACCTGCCCTAGTTGAATTACCGCTCTAACTGCCCCATAGCTCGCAGAACCCGAAACATAAGCAAAGGCAAGGGAAATAAGCGCACATGGGTTTGCCGTCCGCTTATCTTTGCTATTCGTTTTGAAGGAAGTGACTTGGGGTTGTGATTGTTACATTTATTAGATCTCTCCATATTTTGCGCCTATGTATTATTATGACCAGTGAATTATCGAAATTATATTCTGGATACCAAATTACCAAATATTATCTCCGGCAATTTCTACACTATAGCAGCCCTGTACATTGAGCTTGAATCATACATGGGTTCTCATGGTCGGGTAGTAAAAAGGAGGCATTTCACGCGCCATGGACGTGCGCAAGTCCTCGAGCTGTGCTTATGCGCTTCACCACCACCACCTCCCGCTATAGATTGGGATCAATAGGAGGATTGAACTATCTATATATTCCACGAATAACTTACATCCTCCTTCCAGTTCATCACCGCATGCCGAACGAACCAAATTATACGCCAAGACCAGTCACATGATCTTAACGTGCCTTGACCTGCAGGTCTTGGCGTTGGCCAAAAAAAATCGATAATCTTTCAGGACCAAAAAGTCTATGAGAATAGTTTGGACGTGAACCGTTTCTTCTGGATATCATCGTTTATATTCAGAGGGCAATTTCATAACCGACTATGGGGGCTCATGCAGCACTGCGGACCTCTGTCCGCTCCCTCAATGGCAGCATCTTCAGCTTAGTTCGTGCGCACCCAGTGTGTTCGACCTATAGAAGATGCCTCTCTACTTCACCACTGGTGTCTTCAGGCCCATTGTCCCTTCGCCGACTACCGCTAAGCAGACGCTACGAACCCAGGAGATATGTGTCAGGAGCGGCAGCTGAAGTGTAAGCTTATACTGTTCCTGATATACTCTTTCGACGACATGAATCGGTCACTTACCTCTTTACAGGCTTGAGAAAGCGGCCGCCCAGCCTGACGCGCTTTCTAACGACGCAATTATAGATAATATGAGCTCGGCGGAGATGGAAAGGCTTTCCAGAGTCAGGAATATTGGAATTGCTGTTAGTTCATGAATTACTTCCTTGCCGGTTTGGTAGTTGTATCTTCCGACCATGCTAACTTCGAATGCAACATTATAGGCCCACATTGACAGTGGTAAAACCACGTCAACGGAGCGAGTCTTATTCTACACTGGACGTATTAAGGCAATTCACGAAGTGCGTGGCCGTGACTCTGTCGGCGCGAAGATGGACTCTATGGACCTCGAGCGCGAGAAGGGTATCACCATTCAATCTGCCGCGACATTTTGCGACTGGGTCAAGAAGGAAAACGGAAAAGACACCACATATCATATCAATTTGATCGACACTCCTGGCCATATTGATTTCACGATTGAAGTTGAGAGAGCTCTAAGGGTTCTGGACGGTGCTGTTATGATTCTATGCGCTGTTTCCGGTGTTCAGTCACAAACCATTACAGTCGACCGACAAATGAGACGATACAACGTTCCTCGAATTTCTTTCGTCAATAAGATGGACAGAATGGGTGCTAACCCGTTCAAGGCGGTCGATCAGATCAACCAGAAGCTTAAAATACCGGCCGCTGCTGTTCAAGTCCCCATGGGCGCAGAAGATGAGTTCAACGGAGTCATTGATATCATTCGAAGGAAAGCAATCTATAATGAGGGTGCTAAGGGTGAGATCATTGTCGAAAAGGACGAAATCCCGGAGCAGTATCGCGATACCGTGGAGGAGCGAAGGAGTAAATTGATCGAAACACTGGCAGATGTTGATGATGAGATTGCCGAACTTTTCTTGGACGAGATTGAGCCCACACAGGAGCAAATCAAGGCCGCTATCAGACGGTCTACCATCGCCCTTAAGTTCACACCTGTTTTTATGGGATCTGCTCTGGCCGATAAATCTGTGCAGCCCATGCTTGACGGTATCTGCGACTACCTTCCAAATCCCTCTGAAGTCGAAAACTTGGCCCTTGATCAGAAACGGGCTGAAGCCTCCGTAAAGCTTGTTCCTTACCAGGACTTACCGTTTGTCGGCCTCGCTTTTAAGCTTGAGGAGAGCAGCTTCGGGCAGCTCACTTACATCCGTGTGTACCAAGGTACTCTTCGCAAAGGAGCAAATATCTTTAATGTCAAAAATAAGAAGAGAATCAAGGTACCCAGGATTGTGCGAATGCACTCCAACGATATGGAAGACGCTAGTGAAATTGGCGCGGGAGAAATTTGCGCAGTCTTCGGTGTGGATTGCTCTTCGGGAGATACATTCACTGATGGCAAGCTGGATTATTCTATGACCTCTATGTTTGTTCCGGATCCCGTTATATCTCTCTCTATCAAACCCAAGACTTCGAAAGAGCTTGCAAATTTCTCGAAGGCCATTAATCGATTCCAGAGAGAAGACCCCACATTCCGTGTCCATTTCGATCCCGAAAGCGAGGAGACCATCATATCTGGAATGGGTGAGCTGCATCTCGAGGTATATGTCGAGCGCATGCGCCGAGAATATCGTGTCGACTGCGTGACGGGTAAACCTCGCGTTGCCTACCGTGAGACCATCAACAAAAAGGTGGAGTTCGACCATCTCTTCAGAAAACAAACCGGCGGCCCTGGTGACTACGCCCGCGTCATCGGTTACATTGAGCCAACTGGAGCTTTAGACGCCAATGTATTCGAAGAGCAGATTGTTGGTGGTAGCATTTCTGAAAAATTCATCTTTGCTTGCGAGAAGGGTTTCAAAGCGGCTTGCGAAAAGGGTCCCTTGATCGGCCACCATGTTCTTGGAACAAAGATGGTCATCAACGACGGTGCTACCCATATCACCGATTCCTCGGAACAAGCGTTCAAGAACGCGACCATGCAGGCGTTTAAAAAGGCTTTCGTGGAGGGCGAGCCATCAGTGCTTGAACCCCTCATGAAGACTGTCATCACCGCCCCCTCTGAATTCCAGGGAGATGTCATTTCGCTGCTAAACAAGCGCAATGCTTTAATTAACGACACCGAAACTGGTGTGGATGAATTCACCATCTATGCCGACTGCAGTTTGAACGGTATGTTCGGATTTAGCAGTCATCTTCGGGCCGCAACCCAAGGAAAGGGTGAATTCACCATGGAATTTAGCCATTATGAGAAGGCCAATGGACAGCTTCAGTAAGCCTAACCCATAACTCTTGACAACTTGTCAGTATCATACCTGCTAACCACGTATTTACCAAAATATAGAAAGGAACTCCGAAACGAGTTCGAAGCTGCTCAAGCCGCGAGACACAAGAAATAAGCGAACTGTCTCTAAATTCGCCCCCGAGCACTCCGTGAAAGTTCCAGATACCACTTTCACCCCCCTGGGAGCCCCGATTCTTGGGAGTATCCCAACCACAAACGCTGGCCCTCCTTTCATCCCTGCTGGGCAGCCGCGCCTCCTACTCATCGCCTCATAACCCTTCATCAACCGTACCTCCACAATCCTCTCTACCGCACATGTTTAAATATTTCTTTCTCAAATCTGTATTCTAAAAGGGGGTTTAATCTTGGGATAAAATTATATGTACTCTACGCCTGTGTGGTGAGGGGGGTTCACCGCATTTTATACCTTCTTTTCTTTTGCGTGTTAATATATAAAGCAGTTATTATTAGACATGATAGATCTACATGTTCGGATCAACTGGCGAATCTGGGTTGGATTTTATTACTTTTTCCCGCCTCCTCTAGGAAGTTTTTTTTGGGTTACCATGGGGGAGCTGTTTTGATGGCGCAGTGAATTAGCAAGAAACAAATCTCCACTCGGCGTGCATTTATACATTTGTCCTTTTTTAGATGGGGAGAGAATTATGGAACGAAACGATTATAATATTCTTTGCTTTCTACTGAAACAACAAGCATTTCTATCCAGCAGAACAAGAAGCATACATGTAGTGTACATACAGGGCGCCAGTGATCTATAAATGGGACCTGAACCGTTCTAAATGCTGAAGCGACTTTCCTCAAAAATCGATATTCATAATGTGGTATAAAAACTTCAGTTTATTGGTTTATCCAGAACCCTCAAGATAGCGAGGGCAGCAGGGCTAAGAGTTGCGATTTCGTTATGACCTAGAAGCAGAAAGGTCAGGTATGGAGTTCGCCGGAAACCAGTAATGATATCACAAAGTCAAATAACTTACCGCCTTGTCTGACTCTTTCCCATCCAATCCGTTTCGTGTTTCCAGTCGACCCAACTGTTCGCTCCCAAACTTTAGACTGTAAAATCCCATCTTCAGAGGTTGTATTGACGGAGAGGGACCCGAACTGGTTGGCGTCTTTACCGCCGGTTGCGTATTCCCAGACTGCACTACCCTCGCGCCAGGGGATGTCAAAGTCATTGACAGCGTGGAGGATCGTAAGGTCAAATTCTTGCTCGCCGTGGTCACCGGTATTATCACCATTAGTCTTGGACGAGACCCCTGTCAATCTTGCCAAACGAGCAGCGGTATCCCACCGGTCGATAATATGGTCGACCACATATTTCTGGAAACTTGGGTACTGAAGCAAGGGAGATAGAATTGGCGGGAAAATACCCATCACGCTGAATGACTTCAGGAGTTGGGGCAAGTTAGTAAATGGAGCAAAGAGGAAGATCCCTGCGAATGGTTCTCGCGGTGTCGGACTGGTGTGTTTGTCAAAGGTGTATTTTTCGGCTAGTCCAGTGGCAACTGCTGTGCCCAGGCTTTGACCGGCGATGACAATTCGCTTTGGTGAGATGGAAAGCGGAGGAGAAGTTAGGTAGTTAATTGCAGCCAGAGCATCTGTGATTAGGCCATCCTCCGTCGGTGAGCCGGTAGATCTACCAAAACCTCGGTAGTCAAAAGCAATGACATGAACCGGGCGTGAAGGTGTAGATGTAGAGACGAAGTTGCGGTAGATCTTTGGACGAAAACCAGTCCCGAGGTCGGCGGCGTTTCCATGAACTGCAGACGAAGGCGTTAAAAATGCTGGCCGGACGGTGAATAATCTGCTAAGGAAGACACGTACGGTTCACAATGACACGAGCATTAGGATGTTCAGCCAGCAGTTTGAACGGAACTGTCTTGGTCATATCTGGAGCTGGGCCATACGTGGCGCTCTCTTGAAGGCTTGCTTGATGCTCGTGGCATAGATGCGGTGGAAGAACATGCCAGGCATAAAGAGTTTCGCCATCAGACGTCGTGAGATTGAACGGCTGTACTTGGGATTTTGAAAATCCATAGGATTCAACATCATCCAGATCGTAGAACTTGGACGGGTTTATGATGTTAGAGTAAAGGACTCTGCCATAAAATCAGCACTCTGCGGATATAAAGACCCAGATAGTAGCCTCGCAGGATATTTACCCTCTTTGGATGACGGGAAACGTCAGAGATATTATCATCAGGACGTAGAGTAAGCCCATAAAGGCCAGCGACCAGTAGGCCTTTTTGAAGATGGAAGCGAGCTCCATCTTGTCTATATCAATTCAGCTTATCGTAGGTTTCCAGACAAAAAGTACAAAGGGTATCACATACTGCAAGAAATTCACCAAGAGAGTGACTCTGCTGGCCTTATATCTAGTTGTTGTTGTCTCCCTGTAAAGCGTTGATCGCGCTTGTGGGGAGTTTCAAGGATGCATCTTCGGTTTTTCTCGATGAAAGCTTTTTTTTGCTGCTTCAACAACGCGTTCAGGACAAAAACTTCCACCACCACCACTTTACGGCCTGCATCGTTTCGTCTTTTTCGCGTTGTCCTGATCTAATCCACGTCTGATGAATACACTACAGAGTTCTAACCACGATGGCGGAAAAGCGCAAGCTTCCTGCCCGGGATCGCGGAGGGCCAGCTGCGAAAAAACGAATCACCGATGCAGCCCCTCCGCCATCTCTGCAAGCCCGTCGACGCAAGACTGCTACTCCTGCGCCGCCTACTCCTCGTCCAAAGGAGCCCGATGAGGAGCCACTTCCTACGAAAATACGCGATGATGGCAAGCTGCCGACGATTTCAAAGCCTCAACCGCAGGTTTTATCGACCACTGAATACCAGTCGTACGCGGAGAGGTAAGTTTGGCAGTGGCGTCTCTAACTCTGCATGCTGTATGCTGTATGCTGTATGCTATATGCTATATGCTGACCCTTTATTCTGTTTGATAGTGGTGTTGTCGCTGCTGCGTTGCATCGTTCGAAGATGAACTGGCTGCACAACTGCCCATTCGAAAAATATTGGATAAAGCCGTCGAAGAAGAAAAACCAACCACAACCGCCCATTAACAATCCTCCAAAGGACTCGATGATAAGGCTAGGCCAGTGTACGATGGTGGTTGAACCGCATTACTTCGAAGTGATGCTATATGCTGTGCGTAGGCCACAGTCGCATCCACCGCCGCCGCCTGCCCATCAACAACAACAACAACAGCAACAACAGCAACATCCACCTCAACCGAAACAAATAGTACATGTACAATATACAGCTCCGAATAATGCTCCTAATAACACTCCCAACAACCACGAATACCGCCCTCCACCAGTTCAACACACACCGCAACCCCGTAATCCTCCTCCGAATCCTCCTACTCGACCTACTCACCCTCCCGCTCCTCCAACGCCTCACACACCGCATACTCCTTACGCACATAATACAACTCCCCAGCAGCAGCAGCACCACTCACAGCAGGCTGGCCATGGTACACCATCCGCACCTCCCTCAAACCAACCTCCAATAGCGCCCCCGCAACAGAACGGCCATCCCCAGATCGCTCCAGATCCCAACTCACAGCCTGTCAAACCTAGTCAAGACCCGGTCATACAGTTACTTGCTACGAGAGCAGCCGCAAACCCCGAGTTGAAGGCATTGATGCGCGTTGTGGCTTCAAGCAATGCCAATCAGGAGCAGCTTCGCACATTCCAGGCACATATCGACGAACTCAATGCGATTATAGCCAGTAGGAATCAACGAGAGGCGCAAAATAGATCGCCGCAGGTGAAAACCGAAGTTACTTCGAGGGCGTCACCCGCTATGGCCCCCCATCCTACAAATGGTGTTCCAAACGGTGCGCCGACACTAACACAAACACGCAGCCCAGCATCCCATCCGCCGCAAAATATAAACCCTTACCCGCCTCCCCAGTCTCATCCAGCACCGATCCGGTCTAAGAATCCACAACAGCCCCCCCCCGGGCCCTATGGTCGTCCACAGTACCATCCTCCTACTCCTCAGCCACCAAAGCAACCAGATATCAAAGCTGTTGTGTTCGAATTTGTTATGCCCGCGGGCGCAGGTCAAGGTGTGACAGGTGATCGGTACCTGTTCCCGGAAAATATGATTTTAGATTACTTTCCGGGAAACACCACAGTAATTGCGTCCTTCCTTGCGATTACAAAAGACGATCCCTCAGAAACGGCAAATGGTGGAGGGAAAAAGGCCATAGGCGGAAAAGCGAAAGCCAAGAAGTCCAAAGTGCCCGCCACCCCAGGGACACCCGCGCCCGCTGCAGATATTCCAAATGGCACTCCAGCGAAAGCTCCAGCACCGCAACCTCTAGACCAGAAGACACCTGACACACCCAAGCCCAATGGTACGAATACTGAGCCGGAAAAGAACAAGTTGGACACCGCCACCATCACTCCCACTCCCACCCCTACAAAGCCCGAAGTAAAAGAATACTACCAGCCTGTTACAATGCGTTTTCACTCTAGCAACCCGCGGATCATTGAGCCCCTAGGCCGGGTTGTCAGGCCGACGCCCGAAGTACAGAAGCACATGAACGATGTTATGGATAGGCTGGAGCGCGCTGATATTGAATATCTCGCCTTACGACTACCTCGTGAGCGGCGCGGAGGGGCCAAGGATGCCGAGGAAGGTGATGCCGGCAGAGCAGAGACACCTAAGCCGAATAATCGGAGGAAATCAGTGGGACTAGAGAAGGAAGGTCGCGGAACTCCGCAGGCACAAGCTCAAGGTCAGGCAAGGGATGATAGAGGGAAGAGTATGGATTCTTGCATCACTCCCTCAGTAGAGGATGAGCTGAAGGACTCTTACGATCCGCCTAATTGCCTTGTACCGCTGAGATGATATCCCCTCTCCTTTCTGTGTTGCATTTTGATATTATGATTCCAATTAATCACCCTTTACTCTTTTTTTTTGGATTGGCTAATTTATTATCATTAACTATTACTTTATTTTTCTTTTGATTCCTCTATGTATAAATAGTAGCATTAGGGTGGGGAGCACTTGATAGAAAACGCGTCTTTAATTTCAGAACCAATTTCATTCACTTTGGAATAACATACTCATTAGCTATAAAACATCACATCATAATCGTAAAACTCAACAGAGCGGAAAATTTCAAAACGCTTTGCCCTGCCCTGCCCATCCTATCCCGCTACCATACCTAACCAGAACGCCCATTTGGATTTCCCCCCTAGCCAACATGAATAGACACGCATACATCATTAACTTCACCACGAAGAACAGTCTCAGGTCGTCTTACGCGCCGTATACTTTGAATCACCAATTATTCCCGCCATCTCTAGCAGGGCCCTCCCGCTCTGCGCCTCAGAATCACCCCCTCCAACCTTCAAATGGACGGCTTTCCGTCTCTCGGCTTCCCGAGCTTCGAAATTCCAATGAGCTTGCTGTTGAGCGATGGCGTCTACCGGCGCGGCGCTGCCGTTTGTCGACGTAGCTGGCGGGACCAACCCCCACACCTCAAGGTTGTAAATAGATATATCCGACCTGGTTGCTTCTGCGACTGGGGAGGGGGATAAGGACAAAGAAGGTCTTCTGGGTGACAAATTCGACGGGGTATTAGGCGGTAGAAATACACCTGCCCCGTTCAGACCGTGGGATGTGAATAGGGTGGCGTTTTCTAAGGCCGGATCAATTAGTAGGCTTCCACCACCGGTGGGCTTCGGTTGGGTTTGCTCTGTGTGCTTCGAAGTGCGGGAAGACGGCGGGATCATGCAGCCGAGGGCAATTCCGTATTTTGTAGAGAAGGATGCGACGGTTGTGTTTCCTTTGGCAGGGTTGAAGGATGGGTTTGCTTGGAGGAGAAGGTGTTTGGGCGAAAGCTGGAATAGGCATGGCTGCTTTGAGGGATCGGATGAGTAGGACGGTGGAGAGGCGTTTGAAGAGGAGGAGTATGATTTCCATGCATGAGGTAGGTAAGCTCCGATGGTTACTATTTCTCCGTCTTCCTGGTCTAGGTCTGTTCGTGTGCCTTTTAGGATGAGGAGGCTCGGTGCATGCCAGGTGAGAACATGGTGTGAAAAGGAAGTTAGAGATTCTCCATGAGCTGTGGATGAGAATACAGGGTGAAGCCGGGTTCCGTTATGAAGAAAATTAGGTGCGGAAGATGGAGTAGATAGAAAGAAGGATATCTGGGAAAGCAAGGCTGGATTAAGGATGTTGGAATCAAAAGAGCCTGGTCGTATAGCTGAAGATGGCGGCGGGGAGGCCGGTGGGGATGGCGGTGCGCCATTTTCTGGGGTACTCGGCTTTCCATTCTGTGACTCTTTCTTACGAGAAAGGTCGAGGTTTTTGCTAAATAAAAGGTGTTCGAATAGTGGTGTCAAAGGATCGAACAGGTGTGGAAGAGATGTAGATATCACTCTGGCAAAGGTCGAATAGCTGATCCCACCATCGGATTCCTCAGTTATGAACGCGCTGAGGATATTATCAACCCTTTCTACAGTTGCCTCAGTAGAGCCGCCATCCAACCCTGTAAAATAGTCTGATGTTTCCTCTAGCGAGCGCAAAGGCCCCAGGACAACTAGAAGCGTAAGCAGCCGCCGGAAAGTGTCAACTGAAATGCATGATTCGTACACGGTCCGGTCGACGCGTTGATCATGTTTGAACACCTCGATTGCATCTAAAGACTCCAAAGCGGCGAGTGCTAAATCATCATCGTCGTCTTCCCCTTCGTCGTTTGCAGGTTCATCCACACTGAACCCGGCGGCGTGCGACCGAAACTCCGCTGACTGTCGGGTCTCAGCCTCATCAGGTTGGGATTTGTTTACCCCATTAGCCTCTGATTCAGACGGTTGTTTCCGTGCCACATCTGCTAGACTGCCAAATAACAACTTGATACGATCCTTCTCCCCGCGCCGCAGAACTCGGCCATATCTTTCAGTCAATAGCACAATAACCTTCACCATAGATTCGAACGTCAGGACGCTTGGTGCGAGTGTATTCTGAAAAGGGAATGCGCCAAGGTAGGATACCATGCGAAATATAACAGGGCCGGAATCGAGGGAGCGGTCCACCCCATGTCCAAGTTTTTCTCCTGCGCCATCTGGTATCCCTAGGAACCGAGATAAGACCTCTTCATTCCAGTAGCGGAGGCCTCCCTGGTCGAGAGCTAGAGAGTAGAAATTGTCCTTAAGATGAGTCAGTTCAAGCGGTGTGAAGCATTTGTTTTCAAAGCGATGAGCTAACAGCTGGCTCATCTCCTCTATCTCAGCAGGTGATTAGCAGCCGTACTCACACGCGGAGGAAAATAGCAAGTTTGATACAAGAAACACGGTAGATTGACTAAAAGGGCTTACCAGGAGATGATCTCTGCTGCTGGCTTTCAGTAGATTGGCCAGCACCCATTGTGACTGTGGTATATGTTATGAATTGGATGGTCAGTGCTGGTATGGTTCCATTTGGGTTCGTCGCCGGAGCATCGATTGATACCGGTGTTGCTTGCAAAACAAGTTAAATGTCGGAAATCATGATATTCCAAGGTGATTCTGGATAGCAGACCAAGCCTCTCTGGATATAAGACTGTTCTGAAGTTGCCCTGAAGTACGGATGAAGACATGCAATCACGCTGAAGATGTTCGTCCTCCAGGATGTCTTATGTCATCGCTTGCGGCAGAAGTGGGCTTGGACCCACGGTTGGCCAGCTTGGCGCGACGAAAAGGGTCTAGACTTTCGCTTTGCCGAGGCTTAGCCGAAGACAAGCGCGATGTCCAGCCGACTTTGCGATGGTGAGACAGCTTTGAATTAGCCAATGACGGCCTTATGTTCGAATG
>JAPERC010000117.1:0-11098 GCA_030411455.1 Arthroderma sp. MBC 290
CGCCAACACCTCCACTTCATCCAACAGTTGGCGGTATGTAATCTTCTCCTTGGAGCCAGTCACAGGCGACTCCCAGATGATAGCTACCTCATCTCCTCTTCCAGAATGTACATGTCTATCGACACAATTGTACGTAGTGGAGATATCACCGTCCGGAAACCAAGACCAATACTCATGGCTGATTCCACTAG
The DNA here is from genome assembly GCA_030411455.1 of Arthroderma sp. MBC 290. Classification (NCBI taxonomy): domain Eukaryota; kingdom Fungi; phylum Ascomycota; class Eurotiomycetes; order Onygenales; family Arthrodermataceae; genus Arthroderma; species Arthroderma sp. MBC 290. The sequence goes on from JAPERC010000117.1 coordinate 192, forward strand.
GTAGTGTCTTTGTAGTTCTTGACAGGGCCTTTGACGGTTTCTTATGCCAATGTAATTGTTCAGCTTGATGGGACCAGAACTTTTCAGGATTCTGCAAGGAGAGGGATTGAGCTTGGTCTTGAGGGTGGCTCATTGTGATGTGGTTACGCCGAAGGATGCTGCGATGGGAAAACGCCGTTCGTTGGGGAGCCGAAAGCCGGTTAGCTATGGCTCCTAGTCCGATTCGCCGAGACACAATGAGGAATAATATAGTTGCAGGTAATAAATTGGAATATGGTATAGATGGCCAGGATAGTAAGAAAAGAAACCAGGAAGAGTCAGCTAGTTAATTAGCTGTGACAGTTCGTAGAATTAACTAATAGTTAAAATCCCCGCGTGGATGTGTAAGCCGGGGGATTGATTGCCTGGGGGATAAACTCCGTAACTAGTTATGTATGGGGTAACACAAAAAGCGGCTGGAGATGGCTGAAATAGGGGGGGAGGATATGCGGCGATCTAACGATGATGATCTGCTGTGTAATAGGTACTCTGTGCAATAGGTACTCTGTGGCTGTCCTACCTTGAGGAAGGAAATACATCCATTGTTATATAGATCCAGTCATACCCACACAGTCTACGCAAATAACTAGATCCTCGGTTATGCAGTTTTGAGCTCTCCGAGATTCACCCTTCACCCAGACATGCGATCCATACATAGCCCATAGTTAAACCACCTGTAAAACTATGTAGCTCAGTAGTAAATACGCTTAACCTCCGTAGCCGGAGCTCAGCTTTGCTCTAATCCATGCATGCATATCCTCCGTTCTTCCATTACTGCGAACCTACAGGCCAGTACAAGTACAAGCATCAAACATACATCCAATCGTTATCAGCCAGTATCTCAACCGCCATAATCTACCCCCAGGCCTACCCACTAACTCATTCACCAGCCAGCTACGACGTATCATTATGGTGTCCGGGGAAAGAAAACGTACCAAACAAAAATAGGCACCGGATCCAATTAAAAATAAAATAATAATTAATGACCAAAAATAAAATAAATTTCCCTTATCTCTCCAGGTTTTCTGGCTATTGCTCGGCTTCGTTGGTCGGGCTAACGGACAACCATAGCCATACAGCCAGAACCAGACAGCCAAAACCAAAGACAGTCATAGGAATGAATTCACAACCGAGAAAGCTGGTAGAGAAATGGATTTTGGCCCGGAGGAATGGAAATAAACGGATAGATATCATGGAGGGATTACATCATACCGATGACTTTCAGCGTGATAAATAAGGGAACAGCCGAGCCATGTCCACATCTATCCATGTTTCCATTTGCTGTGTGTGTGCCTGTGTGTGTATAGATGGATACTTATAATGTCTTGCCGGAAGGAAAGGAGACGGCAGTCAAAAAGATTTCATTCGAATTCTACCTGATACTTCTTTGTTACAGCGAAGGATAACCATTACCTATTACAAGGAAAGAAAAGAACAAGACAGACATCCCCATTTCCATTCCCATTCATATTCCCGATTCTCTTCGCTGTGACTTGATTTCAGGTATGAGAGTCAAATGAAATAGAACGGCGTGGAAAAACATAAATAATCACGTTCTATCATGACGAGCAACCCCTAGCTCCATGGGAAAAAAGCATTTGCCTAGAAATGAAAGTAAAGAAAGAGAGAAAAAAACACAAATGGTGACACGCAGGTATGTGGGAATGTAGCCGTTTAGCAGGAACAGACATGAAAGAGAGTTTTGCAAATAACACCTAGACTGGAAAAGACAGGTAGAGTAATATAAAATAGGGAGAAAAGCTTGACCATAAACACGAAGAGGGCGGGAACAAGTTGATAACTATCAGTGAAAGTTTTCTGCATGTGTTGTGACGATAAGTTTATTCATTGTTCGTGTAGATCATGAATTCGTTCAATACAAGAAACTGAGGAAAAAAAATGTCAAAGGGAAATTGATAAAAAAAAAATAGAAACCTGAACCCTGTTTCAAATTCAAATCCACGCCTCGGGGGAATACAGGAAATAGAGAGAAACAGCCACCGCCGAATGGAAAATCGGGCTTGGTTGTCATCCGGGATTGAATGGGATATCGTGCAATGGCCGAAACGGTACGGCAAAGGAATGAGGAAGAAGAAAGGAGGGGGTGGGGAGTAGGTGGTAAAAACGTATGAAAGAGAGGAGGAGAATGGGAAGAGGGAGAATATAAGGTATATGTGGGGAAAGACGTCGCGCTTGCAGGCTGATTAGAGGATTCGGCATTTGATACCGTTTCGGTGTCCCCTGGGACGATCTGCCCGGCCCTTTGCGAAGTCACCACCGTTTAGGTCCCGTGTCGATGCTGAGGGAAACCCGGTCATTCTTCGGTCTGTGGGACGGTTGTTTTGCTGTTGATGGTGGCTTTGGCTCTGTTGTCGCTGCTGGCGCAGCAGTCGCACGACGTCGAAGAAGGCCTTTTCAACATTGATGCAGTTCTTTGCCGATGCTTCCACAAACTCGCAGCCCAGTTCCTTTGCCAAGGCCATACCCTCTTGCGATGATACTGCTCGTTCGATCGCCTTGTCACTCTTATTTCCAACTAGCATAATCGGTGCCGGGCCGCCGCCTGAGGGGGAGAGTGGAGAACCGAGCGAGGAGGAAAGGTAGCTCGCACCAGTGGGCGAGCCACTGTTTGCCGAGTCCTTGACGAGTGTGATTTGGTGGTGAAATTTTTTTATCCGGGCGAACGAACTACGAGACGTGATGCTGTAGACCAGGACAAAGCCTTCACCGTCCCTAATCCACTGGTCTCGCAACGCTGTGTATTCCTCCTGTCCCGCGGTATCAAGTACTTCCAACATACACGATTGCTGGTCGATAACGACTTGTTTGCGATACGAATCTTCAATAGTGGGATCGTATGTTTCGACGAAATGGTTCAAACAGAGCTATTGGAAATTATTGCGTCAGCCCAACCAGCTCCTACCACTGTGTGGACGAGAAAAAAAAAAGGGTGCTGCAGTTGGTCCCAACCTACCTGAATAGTAAGAGCTGTCTTCCCCACTCCTCCGTCTCCCAACACCACCAGCTTATAGAGCTTCATTTTGCTCGCCATCTTTGAATTTTTGCCTCGGACGCAGTTGTAGCAAGCTATATTTCTACCAACGAGGAGAAAACGAAGGTAGTTCTAAACCGTCGTGTTTCCGAGAAGGAGGGAGAAGAAGAGAGAATGTTGGATATCGAACTCCGCCACAGCGCGCAGGGAAGATTCGGTCGGAATTAAGGAATGCAGTTCTTTGCTATACTCCGAAAAGCTGCACAGAAAAAAGTAAATTAGACCTCAAGCGGGATAACATATATAGAGGGGAGGCTATATATATGTGAAATGGTATATATAGCCAACCAACACAACGACACAACAAGCAGCTTGATATAATTATAAATCCAAACCAAAAAAAATATAAGAAAAACGAAAAACCAAGCAAAAAGATATAAAAATAGATTTTCAAGGTAATTTTTCTAGGCAGGAAAAATAAATAAGAAAAAAATTGTAAAAAAAAATGAAAATTAAAGTTGGTGAAGAGAGGCAGCAATGATAGCAAACATTGGAAATAGAAAAAAATAAACCTAGTATGGAAAAGGGATAAGAGGTAAAGATGCGATGAGAGAAGTGTCCGGGGTTTGCAGAACGAAGGGGGGATTTTAATGATGATATATGGGAACTCTCCTGCAGTTCACGGGGGATCTGACGTACTTTTTGTTATGCACCAATGGAACGACTGGTAAGAGTTACACGCAGGGTTCAAGGTGGTGGCCAACAAGCATCTAAACGAGAGAGGTTGAACCGGGCAGGCTGTTTCGTGGACAAACGCGGAGGAACAGAACGCATGAAAGAGAGCTCAACCGCATAGACAGGGCGAGTGAGTGGCTAAGCAGAGGAGAAGAAGAAGGGGAGAAGAGAGAGAGAGTAACGAGGGGAGAACCGTTAGTGTGCTTGCTGGCGTGAGGTTGCTTGCTCTCCACGTGATCGGGGAGTTACCCACCGGGACAAAAACCCTCGCAAAGAGCCTGCTTGGTGGGTCGCCGGCATGGGGAACGGCTTGGAAAGAAACGACAGATATGCAGCTTCACGAGCTGTTTGTATACGGCATGGAGATGGAGATGGCTTGGGTGGTGCCAGCATAAGGCTCCAACCCAGAGCCTGTCCAAAGGCTGTTCTCTCTGCTGCGTTGAACAGCCACAACCACCGCCTCCGGTCCCAGCAAACTAAAAACCATGCATCTTGGGCTATTAGACTTTTTTGTTCTTTGTGAAACTTCATGGGCTTCGAGGGACCCTATAAATAAATAGAAAATAAATAAATAAAATGGAGATGATTATATAGATATATCACATATCCTTGCCCTTCTCTTTCTCAGAGCTGGTATCTGAAACCCTTCTGTAACTCCCTCGCCGCCGCAATATCGATCTTCTCAAACTCCGCCGTCTTCTGTAGCTTTTTCATCTCCTTCTCATTGAGCTGAATATCTGCATTTTCCAGCCTTTCGAGATCCTTATTCTGCTTCTTGAGATAAAACCACAAAAACACAGCCATCAGCCCACCCAGAAGTTGCAGCCCAATACACACACCCATCGCAGGTCTATAGTATGGCGCATCCTGGTCGCGGTAGGTATACGGTGTCCAGATACTCGCTGAGTTACCGACCGAGTTGACGAATGCATACGCAGCTGCGCGCTTAGCGGGTGGGCGCGGAATGGCACTTGCAATCCATCCATAGCATGTTCCGAACACCGAAAAGACAAATATCATCAGGAAGAACGAAAAGTAGCGGGCCCCAAACGAGTCGGTGGCCATGAAGATGATGAAGCCAACGAATGTGATCGGAATAGGGTACATGAAGAACCAGAAGCGGCTGTTGTATCGATCAGACAGGTATGAGTGGGCCATGCTGTAGAAAACCATGAAGATATAGGGCGGGGCCACCAGGAGCAAGGATATGGTCTTATTATATCCGAGCGTTGCGGTAAGGGTTGGGAAAAAATTCTGAAACCCACTAGCTCCTGTGATAGACATGTAGGCGATGGCAAGTACATATGTCTTGATATCTGTCATGGCGAGTTTAAGTCCAGTGAGCTGGCTCATTCCTCCTCCAACGTCGACGTCGGCTTCGGCTGCTTCAATCGCTAGTCGTTTGTTTGCAATCGCTTTTAACTCTGGATCAAGTGATTTCCAGGTATCTGGGAAATCCGGTAGGACAACGGCAACAGCAATGCCGACGGCGATGGTAATAACGCCTTCAATTATGTATAGCCATTGCCATGCAGAGAGTCCTCGTACACCCTTCAACCCGGACAGAATACCAGCAGCAATCAGGTTTCCAAAAGCTCCGCTGATCAAAGAACCCGAGTAGAATATACTCATTCGCAGGGCAAGCTCCTTCCTAGTGTACCACTTGGACAGATAAAACAACACACCGGCGAAAAAGGGAGCCTCTAAATAAATCATGATTTGGTTAGTTCGGTTTCCAGATGCGCGATGTGTGATAGAACTGGCAACATACCAACAAGACCTAGGAGAAACCGGCAAACAACAATTTGTTCGTAGTTCTTAACAAGAGAGGTCAAAGCCGACACCAGTCCCCACGCTGAGGTGAAAAATCCCAAATACAGCGAAGGTCGACCAACATAGTTAAGTAACAGGTTGGAAGGCACTTGCATAAGAATATAGGCGACGAATAAGATCGATAGACCAGTCTGATACTGTTGAGGAGTCAGGTTGAGATCTTCCTCGAGTCCCTGAAGTCGAGCGGCTGCATAGTTATTCCTAAACCGGCAAATGTGAGAAAGAAATTCCTGTAGGTATGCAAGTATCAGCCAGAACTAACCGGTCTATATAGTTCATCAGATAAACAAGGATGACAAGCGGCATAATCCTCGCATCGATCTTGCGCCGCAGCTTCTTCTCCAGAACAAGCTCTTCTGGGCTGAGTTTTCGAAGGTCTTCCACATCTTCCTGTGAAATATCAACTTTGCTAACATTCTCATCCCGCCTCTCCGCAACTATCTTCTCGTCCATGATGCTGCCGCCCATTGGCAATGAACTGCTCAGCTCCGCTTCGCTTCAGCTGTTACACAATATACTTCTCAGCTAACACAAAGGAGGATATGAGCTATAATGAAGTTTTAATGATAACTCGAGGGGAATGTGGCGAAAGAGGGAAAAGGAAAATATGCCATTCAGAGGCAAAGACGGGGGGGGTGATGGGTTTTTATACATCATGGTTTCTGCGGAGGTGACACCGTCTTTACGATTTTACTCCACGAAGGCAAATATGTAACTTAGGAAGAACAAAAGCGAACGTGGGGAAGCTACCACGAAGGGCACTACCAACATCTGGACCAATCACTGGGTGAAAATCACGGAGGTAGAACACGGCAAGCCGCAGACGCAGAGTTCACAAAAGAGTGCCACCCATAAAAAACGGGATAGATGCGGGATGCTGTGGTAAGAAAGGGGGATCAAAGGCCAGGTCAGGCTTGGTTTCCCACACAGACCCTCCCCATGGGGAACCGATATGTCGAAGCGACCAGCCGAAAGGGCGAGAAAAAAGAGCGAAGAAATAATAATCGACGGTGTAAGAACTAGCCTTGGTCTCGGCTTGGTGAAAATCGGGGCCCTGAACCGAACCAGTTCGATCGTCCGTACCAATCAGATGCCGAGAATAGTCAAAGAGCTCTGCGGGTGAGCTCCGGCCGGCTACGGGCGAAATCCCGATCCCGAGGTGAGCTGCCGTTAAAGGGGCTCCGCCCGCGCTTCGTATCGGTCTTGAGCTGTGACAGCTTCATTTCTCTCTTGCTCTCTCTCTCTTTCTCTCTCCTGGAGGTTGACTCGTTTCTCTCTCTCGGTCTTTGCTTCATCGTGATGTTTAACAGGCTCCGAAACCATGGGATGGTGTCTGCATTATGGAGCGCACAAAAGTCTAATAATCGCCCTCTTCCACTTTTTACCCTGGCATCCCTCGCGCCTGCATGGGATTAACTATCCCTCCTTCATGATCAGCGACTGATCGTTTCACGGGATAGATCATGCGCGGGTCAAATCAACGTCAGACATAGGCTTCTAAGTACAGAGGTCCCTGTATGTTGAGCCGCTCGCAAGCGGATGGCTAAGAACTGTGGTTTCTACGGAATACAGGAAGGTTTATAAAATTGTGGGCGTTGGATGTTTGTAACTTTTAGCTCGCGAGTGTGCATACTACGTCTCCATACCGCCTGATGTCTGATCATGTCGCCCCGGGACTTCTGATAATTTTGATACCAAACCCGCTTATAGTTTTGATACGAGTGCTCTTAGTATTGATTAGAGCTTGGGCAAATGCATATAGCTGCTCAGCGCAGCTATCCAGAGCTAAATGAGCTCACAGCTATGAAAAACCAACCACGAAAGGCCGATGAATCTAGCTCCCTTTGACCTCGAACGGTATTTTCAGTCGAATATCAGCCTGGTTGAAGAAAATTTTGTTCTCCGTATGAAGCCGCAGTGCACTGCTATATCTTCATCTTCCGAATGCCCCAGAGAGATAAAACTACAAAGAAAATACCTCGTGCTATGCTTCTCCAATTACTTATATGCAGCGTCGGTCCGGTTTGAAATCTTGAAGTGGGGGAAGCTTCGTTCTTTAACAAAAGAGTCGAAGGGAACCCTGCTTCTTGCTACGAGATTAGGCAATATAAGTGGTGACTCTCACAGTTGAGTTGAACAGGCGAAAACATGCATGAAAGAAACCACAATATCTGGAGTACTCTCCTGCCGCACATGGACCTTGGAGGCGGTCTACAATCTACCCAGCGCGGGATTTCTTGGCGCGCAAGTCGATCGGGGTATTCTCGCTCAATTTGAGGAAGAGGCCAAAGCCTACGTCGGGCAATGTGTAAGGAGTGACCGAAAGAATGTCGTTCATTCTGAATACATCACCGTTGATTCTATGTGACGCTATTTTTCTTTGAGAATGTCACCGGGACGAGAGCAATCCGGGGGCCATCATCTCTGGCTTGCACATTACCTCGATTGTATCGGCCATTGGTTCTATGTGCCGACATCCACTGTATTATTCAAACCTTTCGAACCAACTATGGCACACAGTATTCCCCACAAAGCAATCACTAGCTCATGCATTTCAGAGGGTAGGGACTGCCTCCAGATCTCTCGTTCACCCTCCAGCCTAACCTCGTAATTTTCGTCGAAAGCTAGGCTATACATGTGCCTAAAGCGCTTTTCTCCCATGTACATTTACCTAGATCTCTTGCCATCTGATGGCACTCTTCGTATGCCATCCTGTTAAACACTTGTTCTGCAGGAACTCCAGGCACAGTTGTCATGAGGAGGTACACTTCCTTTTCTCTTTCGTCAACTGTGAAGTCGATTAATCTAGGGGCTGGAATTGAGGTGTGTTTCTCAACAAGAAGAAGTGCGTTCGCTTCATTCTTGGTTACTCGGCTTCCAGTTTTCAGACACAGGCCAAACGGTAGAAATTTGAAGTGTGCGTCTTTGTGTGAGTAAAAGTGATTCAAAACTTTGAGTAAGAACTTATAGAGCATCAAGCATAAGATAAGTTGGAAGAATAGAAAGCAGCATTCGCGAAAGTCATCTAGCGCTATGATTAAGATACCAGTGACCTGAAACCTGTCAGAATGTTAAACCAATTCAGTGAGTGAATTGCATACCTTTGGGAGTTGGAGGCCAACCCTGGCGAATAAAATGCTCATATAACAAAAAAATGCAGCGGAACTGAAATTGTCTTGTGGGCAGCTAGCAAGAAGCCCTCAGGTAACGGTAACCCTTCCTCGTCTGGAGTGAAAGGCTTGACATTGAACGTAACGTCACGGAGTCCAGGAATTTCAGGCGCATTGATTTATTTAGTCACTACGAAAAGGCCCCGCTGAAACGCAGCTCGCGCATGCGAGTTGAGTAGCCATAGGTTCCCTAGTTGGTTAGCCCCACCCTTGGATGGCTCTAGGTATGTTAAGAGATTGCTAGCAAGCTCTGTAGATACAACTGCTTCAAAGAGAGGTCGAAGTTGTCCCTAACAATGCACGTAATTAATGCCTGTGCCCTTAACACGAGGATGAATAATTGCGTACTTGTGGTTTAAGATCTTCATCCTCGAGAATGGAGGGAGATATGATGTAAGCCGGCTTCAAGTTAGTATCCCAACCAGATACATAGCATTTGTTATCTTGTCTTTGGCTAAGAGAAGCTTGTAAGTCTGCGGAGATGTTGTCATTCGTGAGGCAGCATTTTTTAGTGAGTGTGATTAAGTCTCGCTTGATTCCGAGTAGAACATCTTCCAAACTTATACCGAGGTGGCTCCCTTCCGAGACTCGATCAAATATATATCGGCAGGCCTCCTCCTGTTTCACGGCATCAACGAGAAGCGTCAGTAGCAGAGTATGCTCGACGGCGGAAATCTTCGCAGCCTCTATTGTCGCTTCTGGTTCTTCATATAGATCACCGTACGGTTCAGTTTTGCTCATCGCCTGGTGTTATTGGTAGATCTGTAGATGAACGGGCTTCTTGGGTATACTGTCGATGTAGGTCAAGCAGAGAAGGCTTCGAGTCTCATTTCTAGATATGGCGGCTTTCCTTGGCACAGAAAGGTCATTCCGGAGTTTAGTTAGTCCGAAGTCACGGGCTCCAAACAACATCCAACCTGGAACAAAAAGGTCTGACGTCCATTCTTATATCAAATACCTCGACCAATTGCTTCCTATTCGCCCAGGCTACTCTGTGGGCCGATGGGGGTTTTCTGATGTGCTTCAAGGGGCCGATGTGCTCATCGAAGCGTGTCCTGTGTCATTTCCCTGGGAATCAGTGCTGAATAGAATCTTTGCGCCATGAGTGCTCAAATAGCCAGAGATCCATCCACATGTCGAAACAGAAAGTCCAGGATGCATGAAAGAATAACCCGAGATTTCTTCGTCGCGTGGCTTAGCTGTTTCATCAAGCACCGACTGACTTCTGGGTGTTGAATCGCATGATGCCCCAGCAAGCAGGTACCACCTCAGATGTGGGGGAGTGAACATGGATCTACATTGCCCGAGCCCAATAGACAATGATCACTTCACCTTGCTTAGCTTGGAATGAGTGCATCAGTCAAAAAAGTTTATGCGCAGTCCAAAGGAAGATTAGTTCTCCTTGCTCAAATTTAGAACACTGAAGGAAGAACTTCTGGTTGCCATTGAAGCAAATGCACTGCTATATATGGGCTTGCTATATGGGCCGAAGTTTGATTCAAGCGACATGTGAGTTGCTCTGTTTAGCGCAACATACAACAGCAGAGGTTTGGCAACGAATCATTATTGGCCCCCTTCACAAGTCTTCTCAGTGATCGCCACAGGGCGATGCAAGGTGCTAGCTTCATTCTTCAAATATCGCAGACAGTGTGTTGAACTCACAGCAAAATGAAAAGTTTTAAGCGTTGGAATCCATTGAGATTACCTGAAGGATCTCGAAGGATTTAAGGTGTCTTGGCACTCCCCTGCCAAGCCCGGCTGTGTTTGCTGGTTGATGGAGTGATATGGGCAAATCTTGGTCAAGTATAGGTTCGTTCCATGCTCAATCGCCATTACTATGGGTTTTCATTGCGGAGCGACACCGTCAATTGAAGGCAGTGTCAACCCGAGATATGTGGGCTTTTCGGTTTCTGAGCCTTCAGGGTCGACTAATCTCACACCATCGCCCCCAGTGTAACATCTCGCTAATCCAGGTTTCCCAGATGAACTCGCGGAACAAGCCGCCAATATGCAGCGGTTGCTGGAAGGAATTGATATAAATATTGAGGAACGGCGCTCACCTTCTGTCGATGATGATTTTACTCTGCAATCAACGCATCCTGCGGCGGATGAAATTTTGATCTGTCACTCATTTTTTT
>JAPERC010000118.1:0-12516 GCA_030411455.1 Arthroderma sp. MBC 290
CACTACTCTTCTTTCATTCCTTTGCTTTCATTTTAAAACAATATCAACTGGCCAAGGAGAATCATGCAGCTCTCGAAGCTGGTTCTCCTAGCGGCGGGTCTACTGACCCAACCGGCCCAAGTCTTTGCCGCTCCGTCCACCGATTTAGCACTGTCGCGGCGAGCTGATATCAGCGTCCCCCTCCGGGTTATGCCACTTGGTGATTCAATTACGAAGGGCAGTCTGAGCAGCAAAACAAACGGATGGCGTGGGTTCCTGCAGCAGAACCTTGGTGAGGTGAAGTATGACTTTGTTGGTACAGAAAGGCATGGAAATCTCAAAGATCGTGACCATGAGGGCCACTCTGGAAAGGTCCTGGGCGAGATTCGGAAGTATCTTGAAGGGGGTATAGGCGCACGTCCTAATGTCGTCCTACTTCATGCTGGAACCAACGACATGGACTTGAACAGAGATGTTGCTACTGCCCCGGATCGTCTTTGGGACATTGTCGACTACATATTCAAGCGGTGTCCCGATGCCACCGTCGTCGTCGCCCAGATTATTGCATCGACAAAACCGGAAATGCAGTCCCGTTCGGATATCTATAACAAAGCCATTAAAGATGAAGCCGACTCGAGAATCAAAAAGGGCCAGCACATCGTTCGTGTAGATATGAGTAACCTTCTCGACTTGAGCACTGATCTTGCTGATGTCAAGCACCCCAATGATCGTGGCTACAAAAAGATGGCTGATGCTTGGTACAAAGGTATCCAAGAAGCCAATGGTAAAGGATGGCTCAAAAAGCCGGTCAAACCTGAGGTTACCATTGGAGTTGGAATTGGTGATAGCACAACAGGTGGTGACTGCCCCGGTGGTAACTGGGCCAAAAATCTTGATGCGGCAGACCTTGTGCGCATCTGGAAGGACAAAGGCCAGATATTTGGAGGTTATGATGGCGCAACGCTCGACAATGTCATCCTAGCTGATGTTACCGGTACGTTATGAACATGGTTTAAATAACGGAAATTAGCCCAACGACTAATAAACCCATAGGTGACGGGATCGCTGATTACTTGCTGGTCGGTAAAAACGGCGAAGTCAGGGCCTGGAAGGGCACCGGTGACGGCTTCAAAGCCATCGGTGTTATTGCCCCCGGCCCCAAAGATGTTGACGGATCTAAAGTTCGGTTTGCAGATATCGACGGCGACGGACTAGCGGACTACATCGTCTTATATGATGGTGGTGCTGCTAAGGCCTGGCGTAATTTGGGCAAGATCGAATCCTCCGATTCTCAGAAATGGAAAGAGCTGAAGCCTATCGCAGAAGGCATCAAAGGTGTTTCTGGTGATAAAGTTACATTTGCTGATGTCGACGGGGACGGCCTTGCTGATTACTTGGTTATCTACGACGGTGGCGCTGTTGAAGCGTACCGCAACCTCGGCAACATGCTTTCGACCAAAGATGAACCCAGGTGGAAGTCTATGAATGGCATTGCCTTGGTTTCTGGCGTTCCTGGCTCCAAAGTTCGCTTTGCTGACTTTAATGGAGATGGCCTTGACGATTTCCTCGTCCTCTTTGATGGTGGCGCGGTTAATCTATATCAAAACAATGGCCGGCTCTTGAACGACAAATCGCCAAAATGGAACGAGATTGGCACTGTTGCAACCGGTGTCAAAGGTGCCACGGGAAAAAATGTACGATTTGCTGATATTGATGGCGACGGTCTCGATGACTATGTTGTTCTCTCCGAGAACGGCGCTGTGCATGCCTATATCAACTCCGGCCTCACACGTAGCGGTAGTGCAATCCGAATTGCGGACTTGAATGGAGACGATCGTGATGATGTTATCTTCGTCCACGAGGATGGCTCTGCTGATGCCTGGTTAAATAAGGGTTCGGGCCCTTGGACGTGGGATTCGCTTGGCACAATCGCAAAGTCTCCTCAAGGATCGAGCCGCGAGAAAGTGCAATTTGCTGATATCAATGGTAAGTGCAAAACTGGAATCCGTTCAATGGTTTTGGGGATAGACAGCTGATCAATATTCAGGCGATGGGATGGCGGATTATCTAATTGTGCACGATGGCGGTGCTGTTACATCATATAGAAACAACGGGAACCTGAATCGGGATGAGAATGGCCGTAACTGGGATGGCCCCGAAGTTATTTCAAATGGCGTTGGCTCTGAGGGGCGCAAGCTACGTTTTGCAGATATGGATGGTAGGTTCCTTTCTTTGCTTCGCCCCGAAAACCAGTTCGATTTACTTACTAATTCATAACTTTAGGCGATCAATATGATGACTTGCTCGTCGTTTATGACGGCGGATCTGTTGATTATTATCATAACGAAGGTGCCGGAAAGGGGGCCAATACATTCAAGAAAGTTGCGGCTATCGCGTCCGGTGTTGGTGCTCCTGGCAGTAAGATTCAATTTGCAGACATAGACGGTACAGGAATCCACACCCACCCCTATCTGGTCCAAATATTAGCAGAGAAATTCTGACAGTACTTTTTGCAGGTGACGGCAAGTCCGACTACCTTGTTGCATGGGATGGCGGTGCGGTTGAGTTCTACCGAAATAACGGAAACCTCGAGAGCGATCCCGACAAACGGAGCTGGGATAACCGCGGAGTCATCGCCGCGGGAGTTGCAAACCAAGGCCGTGTGTTGTTTGGAGACTTTGATGGTAGCTATCCGCTCTCTCTTACAAACTCATGGCCACAATTCTAATTGTTTGACCAACAGGTGACGGCAAGGACGACTATTTAAGTATTGACCGTCAGACTGGTGTTATTGACGCGTACTTAAACAAGTGTGCTTGGGCAGGTGAACAGCCGGGCAATGGTGACGGCGGTGACGGCGGTGACGGCGGAGATGGTGGTGACGGTGGCGATGGTGGTGATGGTGGAGACGGTGGTAATGGCGGCGGCGGTTGGGAGCCTCCTAAAATCCCTGACCACATTTTTAAGGAGAAGTTTTGCACCGTTATCGATGAGGATTCCCAGTTGACCAAGACACAAAAGGAGTGGACGGAAAATGGCATGGATAAGCAGCTGGAAGAATAGTAAGTGAGATCTAACGCCCAACAACTTAGGCCACGGTACTGACATTCGCAGTGTCACACAATTCAAAAAGTGGCCAAATGACATACAATATAGCTTGCTGAAGTATTACGATGATGCCATCGAGAATATTGTTACATTTCACTGCGACCCGTAAGTGGAAAATTACATGCGATTCCATTTCAAATCAGCCGCTAACATCAACAACAGCCGCTCACAATGCGACTTTACCATACCTCAAAAAGCTTGCATCGCTAACCCAGACCTTACATTTATCTTGCTGGCCATAAGAAACTTCAACAATTACATCGACGAACTGACCGAGGCACTTCTAAACTCGCAACAGATTGTTGATGGCAAGGCAGGAAAGCTTCTGTCGGATTTTAGTCCCGATACCGACCCCGTAAGTCGCAGAATTCGTGTGTCAATAGCCCTTTATATTATTTGTACTCACGTCGTATAGGATGCCGATATCACAACATCCGTACTTGGAGTGGCCAACGGTTTATTGACAATGCTCAGTGCTTTCTTCCCCCCTGCTGGTGTCGCTGCAGGAGCAACAGGCGTCGCGTCCGCAATTCTCGGCTGGCCTTCTGCTGAGGAGTTGTCAGTACTCCCGAATTTATGTGATTAAACATGTTTTGCTAATTAGGAACTAGGGAGCCTAAATTCGACCAATATGCTGATATCACAAACAATCTCGCCGATTCAGTCAAAAACCTTGTCGATTCAATTGAAGACTTTGGCAAGAACATTCTAATTGAGACGCCTGAAAAGACTGGGAAGAAATATATTGAGGACACCTTCTCTATCAACAGAGTCTTACACGATGGTGTATTTGCGGAGGAGCGCCCTGTGGATTCGATTCCGGATGGCATAGTCGGAAGCATGATGAGTCCTATTATCAACTATCTATGGAGCGAACGACAGGTTGTGGTTATCAAACTAGATGAGGACACCATTGGGGGTAACCCTTGCCCCGACGATGATGGAGGTATCAAGCACCTGGATGACAGTGCTATATGGTGCGACCATCTTGGTATTGCGCACGTCATAATCGCCTGGCCAGAATGGATCGATATTGGCACCCAGAAGTTGTCTGCTCAGCACCTTTGGGTTGACGGGCTTGATAAACTGGATGATTACGACCTGAGCATTGAGAAAATCCGCGGCGCTGCTGATTTGTCACAGAAACGTTTCGGCTATCTCCCTGACCTAGATGTATCCGACAAGAAGGAGCTACTCCTCGAAGGTGAATTGGATAGCGATAGATTGCTAACTTTCACGCTCCCTGTCTGTGACATCAGAAACTTGGGATTCGACGATAAGGACCTGGGGTGTGGACGCTTCGGTACTCCCGCCGAGGATGACCCATTCGTAAGTAGCCCTTTTCCCTCAGTATCTCTGTGCTATGCCGTTACTCTTACTAACGGATTTGATCTTATAGTGTCGGTTCATGAGTTTGACCTTCAAGCATTGCATTGAAGCCAAGCAAGATGATAAAGATTGGCCTTACGACGAACCAGAATGGTGCTCTACTAAATGTATCTCTCGTCCCCCAGGCACATGCCCACCTTGGTGCCCCTAGACTTGAAGGCTCCATGAAGCATGATCTCCTCAAGAGGGTCTGATGATGGTTGAAACATTGTCTGTGTCGCCTTTCATAGAGTCGTTCTGAATACTCTATGGCCAGCCATGTGAGGTATACCTCACAGTATCAGAAATATGTCTATATTTCGATGACGCCTTTGAATCCGGCCAAACAAACATTTAATTCTTAAACTATAGATATATATATCTGCAATATAATAATCTATTACATTATTTCCCGGTGTGCTTGTACATTGAAAAGTGTTACTGTTATATCTCTCGTGGTCGCTGCTGGGTGAGGCGATAGTGGCTGGGCGGAACTGAAAGCTGCATACTCGCCGATGGTGTTCGAGCTCGACAGCTATCTCATGTTCTTTGTGCTAATAAGACTCCTTGAATGAAATCTGCGCTTTTTAATCCTCATAACAGACATTTTTGATAGCCTGTAACCAATTTTGCTGCCGCTGCTGTGCTTCCTCGCCTCAATGCGGCTGTTTGGACGGATATCCCATCCGCCCTCGATCTATACCCTAACAAAGCTGAATTCATATACTCGGACGAGTATTCGAGCCATTGGTAAATAACTCTACAATTAAGGACTCTCAGACATGGCTTGAAAGTTGATTTTATTTTCTAGGATCTTTGACAGCGCAGAATCTGTTTACATATACCAGCGGCCGCTACCTGTTCAACGAAGACATTCGCCTGAAAGAACGCCACGTTGAATTCAACGTCGATGCCTTTAAAGATTTGGCATCATGTCATATAGGACGTGGGAAAGTATCACAACTCACAAAGTATGCTGAAGGGGGGTTTAATCGAGTTTTCCTCCTTAGGATGGAAGATGGGTCTGAAGCTATAGCCAAAATTCCATATAAAATTGCTGTTCCAGCTGATTATGCCACTGCAAGCGAGGCTGCAACCTTGGAGTTGCTGCATTCGCACGGCATTCCCGTTCCAAAGATCTACGGCTATTCGTCAACAAGTGACAATGAAGCGGGAGTTGAATATCTTATCATGGAGAAAGCGTCTGGGTCAAGATCGAGTCGAGGTGGCTGGATATGACTAAACGGGAGCGATTCACATTGGCCTCTAGTTTCGTGGAGGCCGAGAATAAATTCAGCAATATCCCATTCAGCTCAATTGGGAGTGTATACTTTAAAAAAGATGTGCCTCACCACCTGCAGAGGCCGCTTTATAAAAGCGAGTATGAACACAGCAATCACTTGGAAAGGTTCTGCATTGGACCTACTGCAGATTACATGTCTTGGCTTGGGAGACGCTCAGAACTTGATATAGAGAGAGGTCCATGTAATATTGAACCCCCTACCCTACATCTGACAGGATTGTAGCTGACTGCCTTGCAGGGGACAATCCGGTTGACTATCTCCATGCTATTGCCGCAAAGGAGATCCTCTGGACACAAGAGTTTGGCAAGCCCATTGAGCTTGATTTTCCTCACAATGGTCTTGTCACTGGAGAGCAGCCTCCAAAGCGGTACATTGAACTCTTAGAGAAATACCTTGCATTGGCTCCGTACCTCCTCCCTAAGGATCTCTCACACCCATGGAATCAACCAATACTTCGTCACCCAGGTAAGCCCGAATGCCATGCATCTTCTCATACCAGATACACAGTTGACTGACTGTTCTAGATCTGAATCCCAATAATATATTTATCTCCCCCGAAAGCGGCGCCATAACCTGCATCATCGACTGGCAACATACAATCATAGAACCTCGCCTTCTCGCAGCCGGGTATCCAAGCGCTTTTCAAGGCCCTGATGAAGAGGAACCACAGGACTTGAAGCAACCTACCCTCCCACCGGACTACGCGTCTCTAGACGCAGAGGAAAAGTCAGAAGCAGACGAACTTTACCGCCGAAGACTACAATTCCACTACTATCGTATTCTGAACGGCTCCAAAAACAGACCGCACACCGACGCTTTTTACGACCCGCTCCTTAATCCCCGCCAACACCTCGTTGACCGCGCAGGCCGCCAATGGAGCGGAAATCTAATGACCTTAAAGGGCGCATTGATCCGGATGGTCGGGTATTGGTCTCAACTACCAGATGTCCAAGGTGTCAAATGTCCTGTTCAATTTTCCGGTGAAGAAATAAAGGAGTTTGAAAGTTTGGAGGAAACGTGGTTAGGGTTGAATACGCTTGTCGACTATTGGAGGGAGAATATCGGGGTAAGTGAGAATGGATGGGTGCATAATGACGAGTACGAGAATGCGACTAGAAAGGTCGAGGAATTGAGGGCGTCCTTTATTAAAATGGCCGATGGAGACGAGGAGGATTTGGTATTGATGAATAGAGGATGGGCATTCAGAGATCGTGAAGAAGTAGAGTAACGGTTTTTGTTTTGGGTATCTTGTGTACAAACAAGTACACAGCAATAGGGTTTGGATACGTTCCAGGTCTCGATCTACCTTTCCAACGAACCAAAGTTGTATCCCCCCTGGTAACGGTTAATGACGTCAATATAATCAACAGCTACATGATACTTAGCTGAAAAAAAAGAGATAATAGGAAGAGAAATAATTATTAGGAAGATTCAAGGGCACACGTAGCTCATTGTTCTCAATCACGAAAATTGCATTAAGATACATTAGAAAAAACTTTCCAAAGACGGAAGAAACAAGCGCGCTTGGATTGGATTGGAATGCATGCATGCTGTGTATGACGCGCCAGTTTCAACCGTCGGTTTCAGAGAAGATAGATAGAAACGAAAAACACCTTTCAAAAACACCCTTCACCCGCGCCGTGCGTCCAACTTAACAAACAGCATATATGGGGTATGGTGTTTACAGAAGGAGAGCAGCCAAGCCGAGAAGACCAGCCAAACCAGCACCGGTTCCGGCAACGAGAGTGTTACCGGCGTTGTTGAATGGTGGTGGGGGAGGGACGATGCCAGTTCCGGTTGGTTGAGGGACGATAGCAGTAGAGTTAACTGGGTAGACGGGGGTTTCGTTTGGTGGTGGGATGACACCGGTTTGGGATGGTGGTGGGGTTGGGAGAGGGCTATGGAGTGTTAGTTAGTACAGAGTATATAAATTGTACGTTTCAGAGAGGTCTGCCTGGTGGAATAACGTACCAGTCGTTGCACTCGGTGACGGTGGAGGTCATGATTGGGTAAGTGACGGTGCATGGGCCGGTGATGGTCAAAGTAGTTGCCTGTTATCATGTTAGATTCTGTCTCGCGATATACATCGATATCTCTTGTAGGATCGCATACCTCAGTCACGGTGTAAGTCTGGGTGCCGTGGGTGATGGTGGTTGGCTCAGGGCAATAAGTCTCATAGGAGGTCAAAACCTCGGTGGTATAAGAAGGAGCCTCGTTCTCAACGGAGGCAGCAACGGAGGCGACCAAGACGGCCGAGACAGCAGCGAGAGAGAAACGCATTTTGAAGATGTTTTGAAGAGAATGGAGTTGTCTGGTGAAAAACCGGTGAGAGTTGCAGAGAAGCGCTATTACGCAGAGATGGACTGTTTGATAAACGAATGTGGTGGTTTGTAGAAACCTGAAAGGAGCGTTTGGAGAGAAAAAGAACGTCGATGATGAAGAGAAGAAGAAGAGAAGAAGAGAGCGAGAAAGGGAGATGAGGAAATAATAATATAAATATACATTATGACAAGGGGCCAGCGCGAATTTTGCCTAAAGGGGGCTGTCTGTATGGTATTACGCTGGTATTTCACTCTGGTACAGGACCTTTGGGCGCCAAGATGCTGGGTATCAAGGCGTACTTACCAGCCTTGTAAAGATATTGATACACGATGGGCGCTTGATGGTTACACGATCACAACTCGTCATGCAGGCACACATCACACGGCTGGCTTCGACAAAGAATTCAGACTTTTGGTGCCTGAAAAACAGAGTCATGCCATGAGGCATGTATGACTGGACAAAGTATCGAGGGTGCCACAGAGGCGGCAGAACAGAGGAAGCGGGCCATCAATTTAAAAAAGGCTAGGCGGTCCCATCCTCTAGCGAATCCAGCGCTTGTCTAGGACCTTCACCAGAGTGTGTTTCTCCCCAGGCGACTCTGTAAAACAGGGCCAGCCATATGAATATCTTTGCGGGCAGTACTCCACCGCGATGTTTCCACGATCAAGTCGTGATAAAGGAGGTGATCAGCAGTTGATCCCACAGGCTAAGATTTTCAGGCCCTTCTCGACGTTGTACAAAAGTACACAAGCGATGTTTCTTGATTCCATTCTCTCCAGAACATCAAACGACTGATTTACCATGAACTTCCTTCATCAAGCAGTGATGGGCGGTGAAAAATGATAGATCCTGCTTCGGGCGTGGCACATACTTACATATTGATGGTGATATTCGAGGAAACAAGAAACACCAAAACGATCTGCCAGGCACGACTCGCTCTGATTGGCCCATTTCTGGTGCCTGGTTAATTTACAAATTAAATACGGTATTTGGTTATAGTACGGATGGTGTATTTGTATTTCAACCTTCATAAATTTGAGACTGTGTGGTCATGTGACTGAGGACTGGAGATGGAAAAGAGGTGGAAAAGAAGAAGGAAAAGAAGGAGGAAGAGGGATGGAGATGACGAGGAAGAGATATCTAGCTACAGAGTGGAGAGACCTCATCTCGGTGTGCCTTGGTTTCCACAGCCAACTCCTGTATAAAACCCTTCCCTTCTCATCATGGGAGCCTCGCAAGGCAGGAAAGGATCCAGCAGGGTAAAAGGCAGAGGAAACAAGAATAGACAGGAGTATGAGGCGAGGATGATGTCTCGTAATCTATGGTGATGGCTGATGTGGTGATGATGCTGGTACTGCGATGTGGTGATATGGCAATGAACACAACTCTCCAATCAGATAGTTTCAAATTGTCCTTCAAAGGATGGTGAATGGGCCCAGGACATTTCAGCATCGCCCACAGAGCCCAGTATAAATACCAGTATGTGAGAGCTGGAAAGGCGAGCAGGCCATCTCATCATTTTGGATTTTAGTTGTGTGAAGAAGAAAAGGAAGAAGGAAAAGAGCGAAAAACAACCCGTAAAAAAGATAGCGGCGCTAACCAGAGTCACGTGACGATTCTGCCACCGATAAGCGTGATGGTCTGGCTTACTGTCGGCCGAGCATCGTCAAAGAGTTCATATAGGGTAATGGAAATGGAATCCTCCTCTTGACCTCAGACCGTCATTTTCACCACATTGCTCATCTTCTCATCTCGTCTGGTGTCAATATCTGTGTAAATGTCGCTCAATTACTGTCGTCGGTTCGCCGCAAAGCAGGTCTCGGCGCCTTTGGGGCTCGTTACCCCAGCTGCGAGCTTGAGGAGAGCTTCCCCTCTCTTCCGCTCGCTGAGATGGAGCAGCAGCTCTCCTGAAAGCCACCAGAATGTGAGGATATTTTCTCCCTCTGTTTTCCTTTTTTTCTCCTGGTAATATTCTCTGAAACTTTTGCTAATTGGAGTACAATTTGAATGCAGGCCCTCGCGGACAAGCTCGAAACTGCCGATCCAGATATCTATAACATCATCCAAAATGTAGAGATCCCCTCAATTACTTGTCTTTGAGGAAGACCTATTGACACCCGGATAGGAAAAACGACGTCAGAAACACTTCATCAACCTCATACCCTCCGAGAATTTCACAAGCCAAGCTGTTCTTGATGCCTTAGGGAGTGTTATGCAGAGTTAGTACTATGCTACGGTACCTTACCCCATCTACCTGTGCTGACAATGGTTCCCTAGATAAATACTCCGAGGGTTACCCTGGAGCACGATACTACGGAGGAAACGAATTCATTGATCAATCAGAAAGACTATGCCAGCAACGCGCTCTACAAACCTTTGGATTGAACCCGGAAGAATGGGGTGTCAACGTGCAGCGTGAGTTGATAATACATACATCCTAGCTCACAGTATACAATCCATATACTGACCGAAACAGCTTTATCCGGAGCTCCGGCGAACTTGTATGCCTACTCTGCGGTCCTCAACACCCATGACCGTCTAATGGGCCTGGACCTTCCTCATGGAGGCCATCTTTCCCACGGATACCAAACTCCAACAAAGAAGATTTCCGCCATCTCCAAGTACTTTGAGACTGTACCATACAGACTGGATGAGTCTACCGGTCTCATCGACTACGACAAGCTCGCAGAGTTGGCTCTTGTATACCGACCCAAGCTCATTGTCGCCGGAACCTCGGCCTACAGCAGACTGATCGACTATCCTCGCATGCGTGAAATTGCTGATAGCGTTGGAGCTTACCTCTTAAGCGATATGGCTCACATATCCGGCTTGGTTGCCGCCAAGGTCGTCCCCTCGCCATTTGTCAACTCCGACATCGTCACAACCACCACACACAAATCTCTCCGCGGCCCCCGAGGTGCCATGATCTTCTTCCGAAAGGGAGTAAGACGCGTTGATAAGAAAGGAAACGAGGAGCTCTACGACCTCGAGAACCCCATCAATGCCTCCGTTTTCCCCGGTCACCAGGGTGGCCCCCACAACCACACCATCACAGCATTGGCCGTCGCGCTTAAACAGGCGCAGAGCCAGGACTTTGTAACCTACCAGAAACAAGTTTTGGAGAACGCAAAGGCGCTAGCGGACCGACTCGGCAACCCCACCAACAGCGGTGGTCTAGGCTACAACGTCGTCTCCGGTGGTACCGACAACCACCTTGTCCTCATCGACCTGAAGAACCGCGGAGTCGATGGTGCCCGTGTTGAGAGAGTGCTCGAACTATGCGGTGTTGCCAGCAACAAGAACACCGTTCCCGGTGATAAGTCTGCATTGAAACCCGGTGGATTGAGAATGGGAACTCCCGCCATGACTTCCAGAGGCTTCCAGCCAGAGGACTTTGTCCGCGTTGCCGACATCGTTGACCGAGCAGTTACGTTGACCCAGAAACTCGACAAATCCGCACGAGCGGACGCGGAGGCCAAGAAGAGAAAGAATCCTGGTACGCTAAAGGCGTTTAACGACTATCTCGGAAAGGGTGACGATATCTCCGAGCTGGTGCAGTTGAGACAGGAGGTGGAGGACTGGGTGGGAACATTCAGCCTCCCATGGAAGGATGAGTGAAGAGTTCAAAGACGATAAATATTTACGCAAAAGCTAATGCATGTCATGTCATTTTTATCTATACCTCATATAGCCAAGGGAAGTGATCTAAGCTAATCGAGCTCTGATCACGTGCTCCCTCGCCTGTATATAACGTGCGCAACCACGAAACGTGCCACTTCTCAACAATTTGATGGCCTTCATTTTATGCAACAACTCAACAACGCTATCTATATTAATAAATTACATATTAAATTAAACGAATGTGTTCTTTGAATCATATAAAAATATCTAACTAAGAAAATAAACGGGTGGATAGCCGTATAGGGCGGCTAGAGCCTAACTAACTATATCATGACCTTAAGGGCTAGGGCGCTTAGGTTTCTGTGGAAAAAACATCCTTAAGAGCCCTGGAGCGCTTAAGACTATACATAGCCTTTTGGCCTAGCGGTATCTGTCTGGCAGGATCGTATGTTCCACAGGCTCTCCAGAAAAGATGAACCATTTGTGGAACAAACAAACATCCTTAAGAGCTCTAGACCGCTTAAGGTTATATAGCCTATTTGTACGTTAGTTGACAGCATCCCTCAAATCTTACGATTACCGCTATGTACGAGCAGTTCAGAAATTTGGACCTATTGAATCCATAGTATGTTTTTATTGATTGAAGGTCAAAGACATATATAGTATAACTTGCTAATCTTTATAGAACATGGAAAGCGAATATATAGTGCATATTAATTTCGGGTTTGAACTTTTTACAAGAGCTCTCTTCCTTCGTTGAGCGCAAATGATCAACACGTTATCAAGCTGGAGCATAATGACGTCGATCCCCCCC